>CACRXP010000470.1:295565-312883 GCA_902702965.1 Spirometra erinaceieuropaei | reverse complement strand
CAGTGACACGCCAGCACGAAAGAAAAACCCTTAAATACTGTGACGTGCCGTACGCAAACCACCTCCCATGATGGAAGCTTGTTTGCTTTCGAAACGTCAGGCAAATATACTTATGGTTCCTGCGATCGCCTTATCTTCTCAGTTATATCCGGGAACGCGCATTTTCGCTTCAATCAGCAATATATATATATATATATATGACAAACAGGTCGCGAGGCTCATAAAAGGAACTGCATCCGAACCCTTTTCCACCGGGCCTACCGTTACTGCAGCAGTGATGATGTACTTAAGAAAGAACTCAATTTCTCGTATCGCTTATTCCGGCTCAACGGATACCCGGTCAGCTTTGTGAAAAATTGTCTCAGAAATCGGAGACAACCACAAGGAACTGGTTCTAATGAGGTACCAGAACTACGGAAATTCTTCTCTCTACCCTACATGCAGGGCATTTCCGGAGCGATTGCCCGACAACTAAATCCGTTTGGCATCCTCATTTCCCACAAGCCGACATCCCCCCTGCGCGCAGCGCTATCCCCAGTAAAAGACCCCATACTCAAAGAGCAGCAAACCAATGCCAGCCACCGCATTCCGTGTGCTAACTACCCTTGCAAATATGTTGGTCATACAGACCGACGACTCGGGACGCGTATGAACGAATAGAAACTAGCCATCCGCCGACGTGACCCTCTGTCACTCGTGTTTACACACGTCCTTGAATTCGACCATCGCTTCACTTGGGAAGGAACTGAAGTTGTTGCCACGACCTACACCAAACAGGCCCGAGACTTCCTCCAAGCCTGAAACTCTAACAGGACCAGCATCAATCGCCATGTCTATCTGGACGATCATTACGAAGCTCTGCCTGCCCGGCTCGCTTACTTGCGCCCACGACCTAACAACAGTCGCTAACCCGCGCCGGGTCATGTGTAATCGCACAATTTCGCCACCCCCTCCCCCAGACACAGCGAACCGCAACTGCAATCCCTAACACCTCTACGTTGGCTCACTGACCTCCGCCCGCTTGTCGGATCGACGAGCACTGTCCGTAATCCCATTGAATCGTCATCCACCTGCCCTCCAACACAGGGAGCTGCAACTGTTCTTCTCCCTTCCCCGCCACAGATCCTAGCCTAATTATGTATTCACCGCCACTTCATACATTATTTACTTGCCTGTCAGTGGCTGCCCTGTCACACCAACCAAGTTAGTTTCATCTTTTCACTTCCTCCTCTGTTTATTTCGTCTGACGACGGGTTGGTGTCAGCAGCTCGAAAATTCACTAGTACAACTCGATTTTTTTCCGACGAGTCTTCTATCTTCATATATGTATATACATATATATATATATAATGTTAGGGGGCTCTCACCGATCGTTCATACGGAACTCACTCGTTCCGTTGTGCCTTATGGACCCTCTCTCGAGCCCAACCAGCAGCCAGAGAGAGCCCATAAGGCACAACGGAACGAGTGAGTTCCGTATGAACGATCGGTGAGCGCCCCCCCTAACATTGTATATTCCCGATCGAAAACCGACAGCGCAACGGGCTCGTGGCCCGGTGAGTAGAGGCGTTGACTTCTAAACCAACAGGTCGCGAGTTCGAGGCTCGGGTGTTCCACACTTCGGGCTTGGGTATGGCTGGCTGACGACGGCTAATAAGCCAAAAATGGCCATTCCAGTCTCCCTTGTCTTTGTCGGTAATATCATTCTGCCTATATATCATGCGCCGCTGTGCGGCTGCTGGTTGGGCTCGAGAGAGAGCCCATAAGGCACAACGGAACGAGCGAGTTCCGTATGAACGATCGGTGAGCGCCCCTCCTAACATTATATATATATTTATATAAACAGAGAGAGGGGAGAGAGAGATTAGAATCTGTGATAACCCTAGGGCCTTTCAACGAGGATGACCTTCTGCGACCCCGCCACACGTGCTGCCAGCAGATAAACACGGTGGGTGCTGCTTACACGCGGATCATTCGTGACGCTGTCCACTCATGGAGCCGCCACTGCCCCTTTTTCGACGGGTCGCGTCTAAAACACAAAGTCACGGTTTATGCCAACACATGTGGTTAGTTGCACGTGTGTGTTGTCCGTCTTGACATAGTTCGCTGATTGGTCAGCCCACCACAGCTGCATTAAAACGTCTCTGGCCAATTCTAGTTACTCGCCCCCGACAGTGCTTGCTACCCATTTCACGGTCTGTCTCTCTCAATAGTCTGCCCTTTTAATTTTGTCGCGTTGACCTCCCCTTTGGGATCACGGTAGTATAGGCAGGTTGAATGACCTCAGCGCCAACACACTTTGGTAACAATCGGGAGATGGCACCCTAAAAATCCGCCTAACCAAAGTAGCCTGTCTTACGGGACAGGTGGTAATAGGGGTTTTATGGGTGGTGGCTGGTCGGGATGTACGATACTAGTCGACAGAAAGACTTATTTGAACAGGTGAATGATCAAAGTCGGCCCGCTCTCCGTCCCGTTATTATAAAATGGGTCTCCAAAGCCAGTATAATGGTAACGGACGAGTGGAAGGCGTATAATCGTCTTCCCTCAGAAGGTTATCTACATTTCTCTGTTTATCACTCAAAGTACTTCAAAGACCCTACCACCGGACGGCACACCAATGCCATTGAGGCATACTGAAGTAGACTGAAAAGGAAATTCCAAGAGGGAGGCCCTGTATGTGGTCGAGCTGTGTGGGCTCACATAGACGAAGTACAGTATCGTCTTTGGTTTGGCCTCAATGCCACGTCTTTGACAGATGCCTGGGAACTGTTCCTGTCCCATGTTGTGCAGACTTATCCTATTTAAAAGTGCTTTTGTTTTGTAATAAACTGTCATAATGCGAATGTATGCCGTATATTCAGGTGTACGTGTGTTACGATGGGGAAGGTTGGGTAACAGCGACCATCGTCCATTTAACCTCCTGCGATGTTCGTTCGGCCAGCCCATGTTAGCCCATCGTGGAAAGTCCAAGTAATGCGTGAAAGTCGGCCTCCAACCCCTGATATAGCATGAAGGCATTTGAGTCCACTGTTAAAGGTATTATTTCTATGTAACGGATTTTTTGGGTGCATCTCCCGATTGTTACCCACACTTGTTAACTCCCCAAATAGTATTAATTAGTCGACGAAATACGGTGGCAAACGCAGAGTTACTAGAGACAAAGGGAGTATGGCGGGGTGATAAACAGCATAATTTTTTCCGAGTTTGGATTCAACCAGGGACTTGAAGACCATTGTTCACTAACATCGTCTTCATCGTAGGCGCAACCAACAAAAGACTCAAAAAGTTGCCACAAAGAGGGCACATCACTCATCGAAGGAAAAAATGAATGTGCGTGAAGGGCGAAAGTGACAGGGAGTTGAGTTCAAGCTTGATAAACTTCAGCCAAGGTAGAGAACTAAATACATGCAGGATACAGCGGGAAATTCTATTCAAATAAAATGGCTATTTGGGTATCCGATACACTTTTCGTAAAGTGGATGCCGTCCGATAGGGGTATTTACGTCTCCCATGCTATCATACCAATTAGACATTGAGGGCCTAGTTCAAGGTCTACAGGACAGTACAGAGCTTTCCTAGTCGGAATCGTTTATTCTTCCAAGAAAATGCCTAAGAACAGCGAATCTATTATTGACATTGAATGAGGACCTCTACTTGACTGGCCGTCCTCAAGGCACCTCCATGAGGAAATTTTTTTAGAAACTAAGATAAAATCCCATCATGACGTGCACAGGAGCAGTTTGGTTTCACTCCTTTGACTACATTATTCAGAAAAAGGAAATGGAGAATTCTAAATCAATGCTGAACCACATATTCATATTGACCCAACTGTAAAAAACTCGCTGCCTCGGTGGGATTCTAGCCCACGACAGCTAACGCTCGAGCTGCCTGAACTAGGAAACCCCACCGGGAGACGCGGGCTTAATCACATTTGGGCCAGGTTACCCGCCCACCCCACTACAACGTCTGGAATCCACCAAACCTGATACAATAAGCTGCCTGCCCAGGCAGGAGTTCCTATGTAACCCACCTAAAATCCACCAGATGACCAACATGATCACGTAATTAGTAGATTTTTGACAGATTTCGAATAGTTTATACTAAACCAACTGTGGAAAACTCGGCGCCTCGGTTGAATTCGAACCCACGATAGCACGGGGAGGCTTTAGTACAGCCGATGCTCTAGCTATCTGAGATACGAGGTCCCACCGGGAGACGTGGATTCGAAACCCACCGAGGCGCCGAGTTTTTCACAGATGGGTCAATCGGAATTATTCGAAACATGCCAAAACACCTAGGAAACACATATTGACAAATAAAGTAAGCTCATGGCCCACTCACTTCTAGGTACCGTTGATGTCAGGGAGTTTTTAAGGGGAAACCTTGTAAACGTCCTCATAGGGCACAACTGTAAACATTCACTTCAACTAAATTAGCCGCCCGTCGCCGGCAAAAGTACTTGCGCCAGAGCCTTTTCTCATCAGGATGCGATGCGAAGTTTGCATCCTCACACTCGTAGATATGAAGAAATCCGCGAGAACTGAAGCCACTGACGTTTCATAAAAGAAATCCTCACCTCAATATGCATTGAAGGTCGCGTATGAAACTGTCTCTTGTAAGTCTCAGCTGCCCCTGGACAGCTTGAGGATAAGACGAAAGGGTTTAATTACGATTTGCATCATACCTCTGCTCAAGTCGTTCGCACAATACGACGACATAGAGGCTAAGGAACTGAGCACACTTAAAATAAACATGATACTCGCTTACGTGCCCAACGAGCACTGGAGGTCGATCATTAAATTTCCCAGGGGATGCACGACATCCAAGAGGAACTCTCAAAAATGCATCCAGGACCCATAGTTAAACCTGAATAGTCAATCGCCGAAACCAGCAGGAAGATTTATGCGCGCACACCTAATCTACCCTCTTCCCTCCCAAACTAGTCATCCATTGCGAAGAAAGGTCATTCCTCTGCACCAAACTCGTTTACTTCTGGTCTATTGCTGACCCGATCTTCTCTTCCACCAGAAATCATGCACACCACCCCCACCATCTCCAGCAACACGACCTCCTCCTCCTCCTCCTACCTTTCCTCTTCCTTCTCCTTCTGCTCCTACTCCTTCTCCTCCCTTTCCAGGCAACTTTCTTTCCAGTCTGAACCACAATTCGTTGAATCTAATTAACACTTGTTATTACGTGCTACTGGCCTTAAAAGAAAGCTCTGAAAAGTCAAAAAGCCTTCCTTCTTAATGCATCCCTGGAGCTGTCTAATACCACCAGTAAGGTTCTCCCGTTAGTCTGCAAGGGCATCAGTGATTCATTTGCGCCTGTCAGAAACATTTCGATAGACTAAAAGTGTTTTGATTGCGCCTGACGACAAACCAGCAGCAACAGTAACACGGATTTTCTTTGATATTTTCAGTTGTTGCTGAGGTGGTTTTTAGTCCTGCACTCTTAGGAACTAGACATACACACTGCCGGAAACAGAATAAGAAATGGGCTAAAAGTGCAGGAGCACTGGGAATCGTCCAAAACAGTGCTCGTCTTTAGCTTGTTTTTGAGAGAATAAACAGGCCATGAGTCGCAAATCCCTCACCCGGACTGTAATGTGCTGCGTAATAGACAAAAAGCGTGGCCGTAAGGAACCGGGTAGAGTAGTACGACTCGAATGGTTGTAGGTCTGCCGAGCTAGTCGATTTATTGTGGAAGCATCAAATTTCGGCACGTGCGCCGTTGACAGAGACATCAATGACCAAAAACCTGGGTTTGCGGCCTAGGTCTCTCAAACTTGAGGTCGGGTATGGTTGACCGACGACCGCCAATAAGCGAGAAATGACCGTCCCAGCCTCCCTTGCCTTTGTCGTTTTTCCTTCCTACACCAATCTTATTTCCTATGCAACTGCCCGCGAGGACTCCGAGGTGTAACGGAGCCAGTATGTCCCATAGTCTGACCGGCGAACATCCTTCCCGATCGCGCCTGAGAAGACACCCAGGGCCCGTGGCTCAATGGTCGAGCATTGGATTCTAAAACGTGCACTGACCAAATAATCCGAATTAGAACCCAGAGTCATCTAAACCGCGCGTCAGGTATGACCGGTTGGCGACAGCCAGAAAAGTTCCTCCCACTCTGCCTTGTCTACGTAGGTTTTCTCCCCAATATCAAATTTCCCCTGTGCTGCAGTTAATATGCGGAATTATAATTGCTATAACGAAAGCAGGTAGGAAATAGTAAGGGAGTCGAACATGTGACAGAAGTTGATTAGGTGCGTGCTGAAGGAGTCTGGAGAGCTCCTTCTGATAAAATGATCCTTTTTGATCCCTCATCCGCGGGGCAAGTAAACTGTGCATTTTGAAAAGTCGCGGCCCGGCAAAAACATGCGCTAGTCAGTCAGTTCGTAGAAATTTCCGCGGCAGTTTAAAGTTTCCGCCTTCGCACAGCTGACCGGCCAATCAGAATGCGCAAGCTTCCTAGTGCGGATGGCTGAAGTTTTAGACGTTGTTGTACATAGAGCCACTTCCGTAGTACAATGTTTTTTCTCATGCCAGGCTTGTTGGATTTCCACATAGCTTGACAAAAGCCTCCGTCCGGGCACGTTCTATAACCAAACGCCCATCGTCTGCGCGCTTTATTTTTCTCTAACAGATGATACAGCTGACAATCGGAAACATGAGAGAGGCAAAGTTAGCCAGAATGAGTCCTCTGACTCCTCGGAGAAGTCTAACACCAAAGAGAACTTTATACGGGAGATTTAAAAGCATACTTTGTCCCAACAGCACATTTGTCAGTTCGGCAGTCGTACACCGCATTGTACACCTTGCACCGAACAGCATGCGCTCGCAGGACGACGACTTGGTGTGAATTAGTTCACAGCAACAACAGACTCACACAGCGCCTGCCACACTCTCGCTTCCTCACAATACCGGGCCTGGTGGCAAGAGTAAGTCAGGACTATCGGAGGAGCAGGATAGGATGCAGTGGCCGACAAAGTTAAACAGCTCGTCTGCGCACAGTGAACCAGGATTTCAGCAAAACAACAAAGGTGCTGCTCCAATCCTAACTCAGTAGGTGGGTCGTGAATGCCACACTACTAAGAAACCATTGCAGTCTGACTCTTCATCCTGGGGGGAGGATTGGTTTATACTCTCGATTGGCAGCCTTCACAGGCCACGAAGTGTAAAAGTGTGTCAGCTTCTATATAATGAGAAACTGAACAACAGGCATCCCAAGAAATATAATTAGAAAGGTGAAGTTCTTTGGGAAACAGAGAAATTTTATTGTGAATTTTCGAGACTGGTTTCCCAGCTCGTCTTCTAGACCGAATCTGGCAAACGGATTCTATGATTGGTTAAGGTCGTCGTCTCGGGATTGGTTGAGAAATATGCACCGAGTGCGATGGAGCAGGAGTCCGCAAAATCAACCTCACCTTCCGGTCCCCATCACAGACACCGTTCCACTGTTCAAACGGATGAGCCATTGCATTTGGCGCAAGTAGTTGACAGAGCTAAACAGCCCATCTACACGTGTCGTGCACATGACGTGGCCCTGCGCAGAACAAAACAGGCTTTCAAACAGGAGAGGTGGACGACTCTGGTCTCAAGTGCGTCAGAACAGTTTGACCGTCGAAACCGACGGTGTTCAACGTGTGCTCCACATCCAGGTAACTATGAGTAGTGCCCCTCAGTCGACAACTGACTACTTACCCAGGATTAGAAGGGCGATGGTTCAGGCGGAATGCAAGGCTGCATGTCACCCTCCTGGGCCTCAAGGCATGAAAAACATCTGCTATGCCAGGGTCAGCAAACCATGGCCCTCGCAATCCCGTGCGCACTGGCAGATCTCTGGAACCTGGTCCCTGCCAGAAGATGCGCTTGCGCCCCCGCTGGGTACACAGGTCTTGTGCATGGCTCCCCAGTCACCCTCGTATTTCTGACACGTTGCGGTGTTGATGTTGTTGCTGGTTAAAATCCTGGTCAGGTGTTTCTTGTGGGCCAGGGGGTGTGGTTGCACGCCCAGGTGAGGGTTTGGCCGTGTCAGCCACCTGCGCCCTCCCTCACCTCCGATCTTCTTGACTATGTCTTGGCACCGACTTCAGGTGGGGGAGGTGTGGTGGATGCTGTGCAAGTCTACTCTCATCACAAACTGATTCACGCACAAGTCACCGTGCCTTCTGCTCCCTGCTGTGGGCATCTTCAGGTACGACGGTCAAACTGTCCTGTGTACGTTCATGAGGTGATGGGGTAATGTGCGATGATAGAGTTTACATTGCGATTTTTTGTCGCAGATTTTTATAGAGTTACGTGTGGCCGAGTAGGCCCATGCAGTGGCTGAATGTCCGTGGGCAATGCCGGCAACTGAGGCGAGGGGCGACAGACAACTTGTCTGCTGTGGACCACTGAGTCGCCTGCCAGCATGAAAACAAAGCCTGACAATCGCGGACGGTTATCTATGCAGGGCTCGATGTCAGTTTTAGTTGTATGATACAGCGACTTTCGAGGAAGGAGGATCATGCGAAGTATGGGACCAAGAGGACAGTGGACCGAGCTCCGTCCTAAGGCTGGCAGTGTATTAATCACGGGATCTAACATCAGTGGCCGGAACTGAATCTGCAAGCGCTCAACTTGTCTGAAAGTACGCGCAAAACAGGGAAAGCGTATTTCTGCCTTGAAATGCTAAATATCATGTAGACGTCTGGCGACATTCCTTTCAGTAAAATTCATGCGATGACTAATAGATCAAAGATCGCTAAGAGATTCCGAAAAGCGAAAATTTATCTATCGGCTTTGGCACCATAAAACGTTCCTTCTAGAGTAGACGGAAAAGTGGCTTCAGCTTTGAAAGCACGCTGCTGGAATACCCATGAGAGTTGTCATTAGTGCTGGATTTCGATTGATGGGGTTAAGCATTAAGTGGGGCCAGGGACTGAAGGAGGGATACAGGTCTTACATGTTCTGTTCGTCAAATAAGTGGAAAATCCAGTTAAGTATAATAGTTCAGTAGCGGACAGCCATTATGACCGGTCTGGCGTCATTGTTCAAGACTTCGCTGCCTCAAGGTCATTTACCCCTTGCAGTGAGCCGTTCCAGACGCGCTGACCCGAAGTCACTCGACCGACTTCAGCTGGAACACAACTGCGTCCTCACAGTGTTGCGGCTACTTATGCGCCACTTGAACGTACCTCCCTCCTCCAGCCGCAACCTAAGTCACTGGGCCACAAATGCAACACACACTGATTGGACACCACTTGAGGTTGGGCCCACGAGCCTACAAAAGCGGCTGCCACCACTATCTCAGACTCTCAGGCATGACTGGACGCAGTCAACACCAGCCCTTGCCTCGTCAGTGGTAACTGCCTCCTGAAAGGACAACTCCGGATTCTGGGCCCCGTAAACCCCTCAAACTGGTGACTTCCGTCTTCTCCCTTCAACTTGGGATCTGACCTGACGATTGTAGCTCACATGCTGCACACACTCACACTGCTTAATCGCAACAGTTCAGGAAAATTAAAGCCGTCGCAACTCTATCTCAATTCATATTTATTTCAGCTTTTTCATAGCCTTGGCTTGAGCTACTCTCGTCTCTACTTGTGAAACATGTGGTTGGACTTTTTATTACCTGTGCCAGGAGTGCGGCGAAAATGTGTCATATCAAAATTGTACTTGTTGTTTGTGGAATGGACGCTATGCGGTGGGGAACACACCGAGGATCCGAACTCCTCGCATTTGCATCATTCGACAGCGAAACCATCGACAAAACACGCGTCTGGGCTTTTGGATTGTGTCTGTGTTTGGAGTACAGTAAAACATTTGTCACATGGAAATCATGCTACTCATAGTACTTTTTGCTTTTATAACGGGCATTATGCCGGTTATAAAAGCGGATTGGCTTCAACTCAAATGCCCATTGTAATATAGGAAAACATTTGACTTAATTTATTTCCGCATCCTTATAATTCGGGCATTCTGCGCAATAACGAGTCGCAGCTGGGAAGGAGTCTACAGTTTTGTTGTTCTTGGCGCCCTCCGTCGAAGGTGCTCCCAAACATGTTCCAGTAGATTGAGGTCAGCTGGCTGTGGATGGATCTAATGAATGTAACTTCAGTATCCTAAGGGGCGCGGCGTCTTGTCGTACTGGAAAATTGGTGATATAGTGAGCAGGTGTAGTCAGAGTATCATTACATACAGCAAACCCTTTACTTCATCTCCGAGAGGGACCGCACCGATCTGTCCGGAGTCCCGGACAGCTACCCAAGCGTGGATGGACCCTCCACCACCTTGCGCATCCGAGACATTTCGTCTCCGGGTCGTTCGCTCCACTACCTCCCGACCCGACTCACACGTCAACCCCGCTCAGTCGAACCCGCGACTCGTCGGTCCGAAGCACTTTGCTTCATTGCGGAGAATGTCGCAAACACCGTCACGTGATCCACTCCGCGCGGGTTCGTTTGTGGTTTCACGGGGCTGTCTTCGGGCCGCATTCGTTCATAGCCCTTCCCCTAGTAAAAAAGATGTCTTGGACTCACTTTCACATTGGTAATCGATTAGATCTCACACAGGTCAATAGTTTCTAGAAACCTCGTTGTCATCATTGAGCAAGCGTTGCCCGGAGATTTCTGATAATCGCCCGGTGTTTCACTTCGTTCTGGCCATCGTGTACTAGTGGTGCTGGGTTCAGTGTGACACTTAGCTATCCGATGTTCTGGTTTACCGGCCTTCCACATTGCACACCCCTGCAACGCGTTCCTCCCCTACCGGGCAGCATGATGACTTCGGAGCTAATAAACATTAACACTTCAGCTTTTATGGTCCGTGAAGTAGGCACGACCAGTCATTGCGAACATGCCACACACTCACCCTGTTATTGTGAGATGTAGATTTATGTTTAACCCTCATCGGGCGAGCCAGACACGCGTCTGGAGTCCGTTTTCAGCTCACCGTGTAAATTGCGAATTTTTTTCACGTATTACGACCACTGCCCGACCTACTGGGACCGGTGGTTTCCAAAGGCAGTATAGTTAGAGAGGTATTTCTGAGAGGATTGTCTGCTTTTTAAACAAATGATCGCAACTTCAGACAGGTGGTAAACATAGTCGTGCGAGCCCTCAGATTTTGCTGATTAGTCTACTGATAGTGTTTGTGGCCGGAGCACAGAGCCTGTGGGATGATTGCTGAGGCCGACAAAACGGGGTTGCGTTGCCCGACGGCCCGCACTAGGTGGTGGGGGGAGAAAGCAGCAGTTCTGACGCCGATAGAGAAACTCAATACCTCTGATTGACTCCAATATGAACTCTTGTTGTTTGCCGAGTTTCGAGCAATCGGATCGGCCGCTCAATCAAACAAAAGAGCTTAAGCCCCTTGTAACCAAAATTAATTGAAATCTGCTGTTTTTACAGCAGAATCTCGTTCACACAATTCGCAACTGTCGTATAACTTTATGCTCTTCGCCCTGATTGAGCACAGTCGCTAAGTATCTTCCTACTCCTACAAACACTAGGAATTCCGATGGTCACCAGGCTCTCAGTAGTAATAGTAGTAGTAGTAGTAGTAGTAGTAGTAGTAGTAGTAGTAGTAGTAGTAGTAGAGCTAGGCGGGGGCTCACGGTTATGGAAGACAGTAAGGAAGAACCCTTCCCTCAGGTGAGCAACTGGGCGGCCAGAAAGTTAAGTACCGCAGTAGAGAGCAGAAACAGGGGGGAGCGCAACGAACGGAGACTCACGACCTACGGCGCTGATTTCGAGGAAAAAGCACCGGCGTTGTAGAC
This sequence comes from Spirometra erinaceieuropaei, assembly GCA_902702965.1. NCBI lineage: Eukaryota > Metazoa > Platyhelminthes > Cestoda > Diphyllobothriidea > Diphyllobothriidae > Spirometra > Spirometra erinaceieuropaei. The sequence goes on along the minus strand of CACRXP010000470.1, from coordinate 301,122 downwards.
GACAAGTAAACAATATTTTCATGCGCATATGAGGTTTTAAAAGGACATACTCATGCGGACAGCTAGAAAAATGAATTGCAATAAGGAAACTGACCAAAACGTTGCAGCTTGATTGCTATCGCATGGGCCGTGCGTAAATTGTCAAGATGCATCAGTTACCCATGGAGACGCCAGGAACCAATGAACTCACGGTAAATAACTGCCCAGGCGGACGACAGGCGTATGCGCGCACGTAGCATGCTCGCCCGGGCACGCCGGTTGTGCATGAACAATAAAAGTCGACTGCCGTACCTGGCGAAAACACATGTTATATCAGCAGAGATTTGATTGCTGAAATAAACTCAGGCCGACGATGCCTTCTATAGGCAGGATAGCATAAGCGACGGAGATAAGGGAGACTGGAATGGCCATTTCTGGCTTATTAGTCGTCTTCAGCAACCATATCCAATCCCGAGGTGTTCAACACCCGGGGCTAGGTCTGGCAATCGGTTGGTTAAAAGTCCAGCGTCCCTAGCCACTGAGTTAGGGTTTCAATGTTTTTTCTTCTATGAATGCGTTGCTCGGAGATTAAAGAGTGTCACCGTCAAGCATTTTATCACGCCTCCTTCCCAGAACACCCATTTCCTGGAATTTTATTTTTAAGAGCAACTGCCCAGTGATAAGGCTGTTGGTAAAAGAGGGTTATGTCCACCGACTTACATTCGGGTTAGGGGCAAGATTGGGCTTAGGAATTGACTAAGGGCATTGTTATAATCACTTCGGATCTAGCAATTGGTACAGATTCGACTCAAATTAATTGGCGCGACTTGCAGTTTCCTGTTTTAAATAGAACTCCGGTAAACTGAGGAAAGAGCACTAGCTGAAAACGAATATTTCGCGTTTCTTGTGTTTTGCCGAGAGCACCTCGGTCGACGCAACTTTTAACTTTATGGAAAATTGGTCTGGTTGAAAGAAACGTTTTTTTTAAATAAAACAGGCAACGATGCTTCTAATGGCGGTTGGAGTTTTAAGTTTGGGCCATGATACTTTGTGCAACCAGCGGCAGTCACAGTGGAATGGTCATTTTCAGCTGATCTGCAGTCATATGCAGTGACGTCACACTTTCAGCTACGAAAGATGAGTCGCAGCTCGACATACTAGCAAACACTGATAACCATTGCTCAGATTTGGCAACAGCTGTTCTGAGGACCATGGGGAGACTAAGCCGACGATATTTATGCAGTGATGGAAAGAACAAAAGGTCCTAATAGGAAACAGTGATAAGTCAAAAGTGGACAGTGTTTATGAGCGGAGAGAGGCCGAAAAAGTGACAGCCGTTGTCATTTTGGAAAATTTAACCGCCGCAAAATTCAGTGATTCATAACAAAACATTAGTCCTCCGATAACAATAGGTCACTCCACCCTCCCCCTCCCCCCCTAGCTAAACGCGTCGAAAAGCATGAGTAAAAAAAACGCAGCAAATTGAGTTGCAAGTATTGACAACCAATATTCCCGTCCCCTGCATGACTGCAAAGACCTATCACAGAAGATCCAGAGCAAGGATTCGATAAAGCACCGTGAGTGCTACTCCTTCCGAGCGGTCAGAGACAACGCTTTGTTGCGCAAGTGATTCAAGACCTTTGCCATCTTCGCCCGATTCCAACTCACTGTAGGATCACGGAAAGATTAGTTCGCCTGGGACCAAGACTCGGAACCCCACCCTGGGACAAAAACTGTGCCAGCTTGTAGGTAATAAACTAATGCGTGTGGCCACTGAGCCGAATTTCGGGGAGATTAAGAAAGCGGGAGCTCGTGTAAAGCCGCCGATCCTCTGCTCAACGGAAACCAGGGCAAAGTAGTCTGGAGTGCGCGCACAAACTGTCGAAGGGGCTTGAGAAGCCAGATACAACCGTTGAGCGAAGAATTCCAGGGTACGACAGCGGCAAAAGAAAATCAAGTTCATTAAAACGCAGCCCGATATCCGATGCGCGCGGGGCAAAATATTACCTATGCGGGTATGTGCATTTTTCGTTGATTTACCTCGCGAACTAGAATACGCCCTAGAACAGCATCCGCTCACCAGCCGAATCATCAATATGCCATCGTGGCTATGTCTGCCCCAAATGACTATTCCGTCCTCGCGTGTAAGCCGTCTATGCTGGAATGCTTGCAGGTCTTTGACGAACTGCCCAATCCTCGTCATTTGCACATTACCAACAAACCACGGGGAATGGAACTCTTGCCTGGCTTTTTCTCAATCCCTCTCCTCGACGCATGCACATGTCCGACCCATCGGGAGGACACCAGCAGAGGGTGCTTGATCCTGTTACTTTTAGTTTCTTATTCGCAGAATACAACTCTATCCTCTCCTAATAGAAGCGAAGAGACGAATCCCAGGAAGTAGTCTTGAAGAAGGAGACACGATCGCTGGGATCGCTCGAATCCCTCATCGGAGACAACAGCAGATACGGGCGATTCACGCACAAGGGCTGCAGCATTTATAGGATGCAGTCACCATGCTACCGCATACCTATGAACATTCACGGCTCCCCCCTTCATCCGGGATCGTCGCACTTGGTGGGCTAATTGTTTGATGGCCGACATTCGCGTTAATTACTGCAATTTCATCACGCACGTTGAATGTTGGTGTGATGATTGTTCGACCATCTGACGCACCGACCCTGGTGTTGGAAAAGTGTTCACATGTGCGCTCCCCGCGTGGCTAATTACACCGCCTAGGCGGAGTCTCAACACGGAGTATGGAAGGGGGAGTTCTCAGTGGGACTCAAGCAGTAGAACCATAGAAACTAGGGTCTGCCCAGTATCTAGGCTGCCGCAATAATGAAACCGAGCAATTCATTCTTACGGCACATCAGCGTATTCTGACGTACTCGGAGTTATAATGCTCCGCTAAGAATGGTAGCTTAGAGGGTCGCCAACTGACAGGATAAGGCGGTCCACATGGGGTATTTTGGACTGGAGGACTAATATTCATGCTCAGTGCCTCTTTCCTAGCGTGTTCTCTGTGGCATTCACCCACAGAAGTCCCGCAGGAGTCGCAGAGTGCCAGCTCGCGCGTGGCACGCGTAGACGGACCGCTCAGCTTTGCCAACCACTTCGCCTACCTCCAGTTTGACGTGGTCTCGCCATCGAAACAAAGTAGACAAGAAGGAGTGTGGTAGGCACTTTGAAAGTCTTACTTACCATAAACTAATTCACTCGCAAGTCGGCGGTCCCGCGTTCATTCTGTGAGGCACGCAGTGCACGTCCTCGCCCGTGACGTTAATGAGGAGCCAAGCTAGTTTTTAGCGAGTGACAAGGACTTGGGACAGTACACCATCTTACCCTGTCTGCAACCAGGCCAGCCGGAAGGTTCGATGGGATTTAATGTGACTGAGAGTTTTTTCCTTGGTTCTTTCATCAACTCAAACTGATCCTAACAGCTAACAGCCATTGGCTGATGTTCCACATGCGTCTTAGGCAAATGTACTCGGGTAAAATCGAAAGAAGCTACCCCACGAGGACTGGAAAACCGCACGCATAAATACCAACGCCTAAACTGAAGAACAGCTAATAAAGTGCCTAGGGAACTTAGGTGTCAAGCATGTTTGGTCTAACTAAGCTGAAACCTACTGCTGTAACAGGAATCCTGGTAAGTGTCTAGGACAAGTCCCACGCATCCCGCAACCGGCCTACGACCTGGTCTCTGGCAACTGTTTACGCATGTTATCGACCTCTTGAATGGCTGTACACAAACAATATGGACGTCGAGAATGGACAGTGATAGTACGCCTGACCAAAGCGGTCAAAAATCACTGAAAAGGCGTCAGTGCTTTAATTGGGGTCGGCTGAGTGACCGAGGCACTTTTGTCACGCGGGAGACTGAACGAGCCTATTCACCATAAAAAAACGAGATGCACTTTAATCGTAAGAGCAACTAATAGCTTGTGGCTGGACGGGTTGGGGAGCAGAATGCTAGCTCAACCCTCGGGACTGAAAGCCAGACTGCAGTGACTCGCCTGGATGTGGCCTTATGCCAACCGAACCAGGCTTCAAAAGCTCACCGGCGGTCGACCCAGCAGTTTTCCTCGTCTGGTTTGGCCAGCACAGTTTCGTAGTAGATGTAACAAGGGTGAAATGGCCACTCCGCACAGCTAGGCGTCCGACGCGAATGCTGTTCCATTCGAATGAATATCCTCCTCCCCTCTCAACGCACTCTCCCTGCCCCCATACCCCACACTTCTGACAAGACAACCAGTGTACAAATACAATTTATTTAAAAAGAAATAGCAGGTAACGTGGTTCCACCGGTTCAACAAGTGCCGTTTTGGCTATCAGCGGCGAGTTCGACTGTAACTGCGGATTGACACATCGTCAGGCGGAATGAATGGCAGTCTGACAGTAAAACATCACGGAGGTGGCCCTTCTCTCAGCCTACCCCCTCTCCCCGCCGACGATAAGGAATTATGCAGCCAGGAGGCGAGGCGAAGTGGCCATGAGATAAGAGTAGAAGAAGAAATTAGTAGATGGAGACTAAAGTAAAGCCGTAAAAGGACAGACCAAACAGGTTTGAGTTCAGAAATCTAATCCTCTGTTTTGCTCCCTCTGGGAGGAGGAGGAGTGGGGGACTGAATAGAACAGAGAACCCCGAAATGCGTTAACCGATGAGCTGTGACGAGTTGAAGACACGCCCACACAAGGTATGAGGGCGAGGTGTGAGAAGGTGATCGGCCATCTGCAAAACAAAAGAAGGCGTTGAATCCAAGTTTCACATAAGCATGTATGCATGAAGGGGGTAGTGGCTTGAGGATACTAATGACATATCTGAACCTCCGAATCGATGTTTATGGCTCGGCAGACCTTCCTAGACACCTGGCGACTACAGGCGGCCCGAAGTTACTGTCATTAGTATAGACATGTTAACTCAATAAGGTCTAAAATTAAAGAAACTTGGTGGAGTGAGCGCCCACCAATCCGGATGGAGCCTTGGAGTAAACTAACTTCGTTTTCTGGTAGCAGGAGTCTCCGCTACCACTGTAAATCCACTTCTTAGGGATATGATAGATGGTGGTCTGACTGCCGCAAACAATGATGTCTCCCACAGTTCCGAGAGCGTATTGGGGACTTGAGTCATCACATATAATACACAAGCAACTCGTCATAAGTGTAACACGTCAGACGCAGACAACTGTATGTTATTACCGACAAAGGCAAGGGAGACTGGAATGGCCATTTCTGGCTTATTAGCCGTCGTCAGCCAGTCATACTCAACCCCGAAGTGTGAAACACCCGACGCTCGAACTCGCGACCTGTTAGTTAGAAGGTCACGCCTCTAACCGCTGGGCCACGAGCCCGTTGTCCTGTCGGTTTCGATCGGGAATATACAATGGTGGAGGGGCGCTCACCGATCGTTCTTACGGAACTCGATCGTTCCGTTGTGCCTTACGGGCTATCTCTCGAGCTCACACTTCGGGGTTGGGTACGACTGGCTGACGACGGCTAATAAGCCAGAAATGGACATTCCAGTCGCCCTTGTCTTTGTCGGTAATAACATACTGTCTATATCAGAATAGATGTG
>CACRXP010000470.1:235347-251477 GCA_902702965.1 Spirometra erinaceieuropaei | reverse complement strand
TGACTCCAAGGATCTTCATTTCCCGAGAGCTTGAGTCAGGAAGTCGAACCTCAGACAGGCAGAAGACATCACGTTGTACTGATTAAGGCTGTGCGTGGTCAGACTTTGGGTGATAATGTCCAGGAACGCATGCACACCCCAGCATCCAATAGGAAGAGTAGTCCAGCTCGCATACTATTCCCCCGCACCACTGGACCACGATTGAAGAGCGCGTCGGTTCCCGTGAACGCAGTAGCATGGATCGTAATGCTGTTGTCGGACATATTTCATGAGGTTTTTTTAGGAAATTAAGTATAGGCAGGTCCTCAACGCTCGCTTAAATTGTCTGTTCGAGGTTGTCTTCTCTAGCGCTTTGGCTTAAAAGCCTAGCCACAAGCCAGCGGTGGCAAGGAAAACTTATTTAATGGCAGTTCGCGGTCGCCATGTCACAGCGCCGTCATCGGGCTCCGCGGCTTTTTTTATATGGCTTTTAGTGTGCCAGACCTCAGCGCTCCGCACTCTGGTAGCACTGTCGCTGCTGGTCCGCGACTGCTTATTCGTCAGACCACCCGGGTCTGCTTATTTCGCAGCTAACCTTCGCTGAAGGCCGTTGCACAATTCGCCACCTGTTGGCGCGTCGGGTAGCCGGCAGCTAGGCTAACGGGCAACCCGTCGTCCCGGCTAGGCGCATGATCACAGCTCAAATACCGGGCCAGGAAAAGCTTGCGTGAATGTTGGCAGCGGGAAATAATGGCAGGTAACCTGCTCAGATTACCGATGTGCAGCCCCCCTTCGCCACTGTCACATCCAGAAACAAGTCCAAAGAGGCCAATAAGGCCGAATTAAGAGTCTCCTGACCAGTCTGGCCATCCAAGTTACTGACAACAGTCGATGACTCCGGAGGGGTTCTTCAAGCAGTTCTTGTAGTCGCGAGTTGGTTTCTTTACCATGCTGTTCATCAATTTATGTCGCGCGTAGATAGAAATGACAGAGACGTCAGTACGGCAGCCTTTCGGTCGTCCGTAGGCCTGGAGATCTCGGTTTGTCTGTCCATGTCTGGCAGGGGTGACGCGAGACTCCGTGATGAATCGCTAGTTCCCAAGGGCTAGGTTTGAGATTCAGCCTCCAGATGCATCAGGCGCTCACGAGTACTGACTAAGACTGCGAGCCACCCGACTCTCAGTATGTGGACTCGAAATGTCCGGCACACAAAGTTCTTGTTTCAGAGGCCGAGTCTCTTCACCTGCTTCCTCAAACTCGGCTTTTTGCGTGCATCGAGTGAACTAGTGACCTGTCCACTCGGTGATTAAGGCATCATGTTAACCAGGGCAGTCAGTGTCTTTGTGGTGATAGACGAAAAACCCTTCATCGGTTGGCACCTTAACTCTGCATGAGTCACTACCCGACAAACGCGGCTAGGGGGGGGGTGGACTACGTCGACATTGCGACATTGTCGATGCAAGGGGAATCCTCACATCCTGGCATGTGATATACGGTCCTTCCTTCTTCCTGAAGCAGGCGGTCCGCATACTTGCCGGAGGTCCAGACGCACCAGTGAGTGGATAAATGCGAATGTGGAACTTTCATATGATGGAGGTTCAGGTGTTTGATACAAGTCAAGCTCCTGAGTTCTCATCTCTGCCTTCAAGTGAAAATTCAGCCTGCCAGACGCGGACACGTTTATGTTGCAAGTAGCATATGACGGCCGTTCCACCATCTACAACTTGTGAACGCGCCGGAGAGCCAACAGCTAAGCTAACAGGCAGCTCCCGTCTCGCCGACAATGCGAGTGGAGTCCGCCGACCTATCCTTATCTTTGTCGTTAGAACTTGCCGGCTGGAGCAGCCATTTCTGACTTATTTATCATCAACAAAGCCTGCAGAAAGAACTGATTTGAACAGCTTAGCGCCCTACCAGTTAGACCATGAGCTCGTGTTCTCTAGACTGTGACTGAGCATGCTCATTGCCATGATACTGCATGCAAAGATCCTAGACTGAAACTTAGGGCCAGAGCGGAACAACCGCATTCTTGCAATCGGGCTAGATCGGTGAACGTCAGTACAAATTGACCTCTTAAGGGCATGTCATGAGATCCGGTGCTCTAGCAGTTGAGCACAGAGGGCTACATATTGGCCTTCTGGGGAACGATTCGGTTGGATATCAGTGTCGCAACACTCCGTTACTGATGCTAGTATTATTACAGTTAGTTACCCATACTGTAAGCGTTTGTAGAGTAGCATTGGCAGCCGTGGTGGCGGTGGTAGTAGTAGTAGTAGTAGTAGTAGTAGTAGTAGTAGTAGTAGTAGTAGTAATAGTAGGATTATTAGTAGTATTCGCCGTATCAGTGGTGGTAGACGGGGAAAAAGTTTTCTCCAGTGTTGCGACACTGTAATCCCGCCAGTGGTAGTAGTATTAGTAGTAACAGCGGTAGTGGTGGTAGTAGTAGCAGTAGTAGTGGTGGTGGTAATAGTAGTAGTAGTAGTAGTAGTAGTAGTAGTAGTAGTAGTAGTAGTAGTAGTAGAAGAAGTAGTAGTAGTAGTAGTCCGCCTGTAAGACAGGCTGGTGGGGGAATAGACAATTCTAAGTGTTGCGACACTGTATTCCCGCCAACGATTCATTCTGTCACCTCTAGGGCAAAACGTAGTGATTATTCTTTGGTTAGCAATGCCGATGCTGATTAGACGTCAGGTTTGAGCTACTTATAGGGACCATGTAGCGCGATGTTGCGCTTGAGTGCATAAACGAGCAAATGGATTCCGCGCTTGCCGATTGAGTACCATTTACATGCACGGATCAAAAACGCTAGTTGTCAAATTATGGCGTAGTCGTCTCTTTTTCCCAGGTAGATTTCCACAGTGGCAGCAGCTCCTGTTCTACATCAAAATAGTTCTTAGCGTTGAAGATCGAAATAAAGAGCTAGTGAGAAGAAGCGCAGAGAAAAAAAAACCACCAAAGTCCACGTGAAAAAAAACTTTTTGATGGCTGTTTATGCCGGAGCAAAGTGGCTAAGAGGCCAATCTAGGACCAGTCTAGGCACGGTCCTCGAACTGTGTAACGCCTACGCGCCCCCAAAGGCCTTGTTAAAAGTTGTGCTGCTAAACTGACACCTGCTATGCGTCTGTTTACAAGAATCAGCTAAGAACCCGAATTAAAAGAGCAAATAAGAAGAAGCTCACGCAAGAGAAGCCAAAACCATTTGTCTAATTGTTAAAACTCGAGCTTCAGTCTCAAGACACGTGCACATGCAGTTAAACCGGTGTGTTAAGGGGAGGCAAACTGTCCCTGATAAACAAGAGAACTTAGACACTTTCTGGAACGCAACACATTCCAGTATGAATCTTCGTAAAAGGTTCAGCTCAGGAAGCCGTATTTCCTCCAGCCACCGTTAGATTACTAAAAAGTGCTCAGCATGAACGTAGAAGTGGGAAGGATATCAGTCCAACCCAATAGGCAAACAAACCCCTAGATAGAAAGTATTAGCAGAAAGGCAAGCGCCTAAGAAGGGGAGGGGCAACACCTACGGCAGATAGGAGCCTACTCCATTGGCATCGGGGTCCCGAGCGACCAATGAATTTGGGAGTCGACGTGCCGCCGACTTCCTTCTCGTTAGCCGGCCTGATGGAGGGCCCTTTAAGCTGTTTTCGGCCTGAGCCACTTCGTCGTTCAGAAGGAATGAATCAGGGAACAGGGTATTGGCATCCAGATTTTCGTCCTGCTGTGGTGATTGTGGCGACCTTTGTGGTGGTGTCAACAGGTCACCAGGCTCGTAGTCGAATCCCTGGGGGTCGAAGGGCACTCCACCATCCAGACCAGGGTCCTGGAAATACGTGGAGTAGGCCAAGTCGTCGAGATCGAAAGACTGAGAAGAAAAACGAATAAGAGGGGTAAAATATGCGAACTGGCGTAGATGGGTACAGTGCGAGTGGGAAGACTCATAAAACGCTGCTGGGTAGGTCAGCTTTTGGGCGTTGGTTGAGCAACTGGTCCGCCACCGCGGCTAATTCTTTCCGACGGTAATGAACTAGTTTTTAAATTCAGTCGGTCCTCAGAAAGGATGCGCAATGTTTCATTTCTTATGCCTGGTTCGTAGAAAACACCCATCCTGGAATTTGTTGTTCGACAGTTTACAGCCTTGACACTCAAAAAACCAACGAGCCATGCATGTTTTGAAACAACTACAGTTTTCAGTTGTTACTACGATTACCAAACTGTTTAATGTACAGATTCTGCGAGAAAATGTCCCAATATACAAGGGCCACATCGCGGACAGTAGAATACTTAATGGTAGAAGGGCGCTCACCGATCGTTCTTACGGAACTCACTCGTTCCGTTGTGCCTTACGGGTTCTCTCTCTCTCCCGAGCCTAACCAGCAACCGCACAGTGGCGCATGATACAGGCAGAATGGTATTACCGACAACGACAAGGAGGACTGAACAATGGGCCTGTGGCCGAGTGGTTAGAGGCGTAAGACTTCTAACCAACAGGTCGCGAGTTCGAGCCTCGGGTGTTCAACACTTTGGGATTGGGTATGACGGGCTGACGACGGCTAATAGGCCAGAAGTGGCCATTCCAGTCTCCCATGTCTTTGTCGATAATACCATTCAGTAGAATATGTATAAATAATCAGACCAATCTTTCAAGGATTCCCATAATCATAAGCTTTTTAAAAAGCGACGCACTACTGGGCCTCAAACAAAAAGGCAGATGGAAACCTAATTACCAATAGAGAAACTATAATAGATAACTATAACTATAATAGATAAATCTCCACAAAATACGATTTGAGTGATATAAGCATCCAAATTCAGTAAAAAGTACATTCCGTTTAAGTTTGGTTCTTTCCCGAAGGTTAATTATAGGCCAGTGAAAAAAATTCACTAGCGAAAAAGTTCCTAATTTAATTTTCGACATAGACTCGCTGGAAAACTGCGTAGGCAACTTAACATTAGTGATTAAAGTGCTCCATTCCCTACCCAGATCATAAAAACAGTCCGGCGAGGATGGAACTCATCAGTTGCAAAGAGGAAAGTCGTTCATATTGGTACCTTAGCTTCCATCATGTCCGCCAGATTGACAACTATTGACGGTGAGATGGGGCGAGTCTGTGGAAGAACAGCGTTGGAATGTGATTTCGTTGAGAATATTCGTGCAGAGGCGCTCTTCGGCAGGATGCGGCGGACAGCATTAGTCTTTGAAGGGCTAGCGGGCTTCCCAATCTCAGTCGTTGCTGAGCCCGTGCAGGTTATTTTATCCCCGCTGGTAGTAGGACTTCCGGATGGTGAGGCGTTGGTGACTGGTGAAGAACCAGACTGTGGTACCTCACGAATAGACAGGATGGGGGCAGACGTGATGCTTTGACTGTGAGGGAGGACTTGTCCGGTCGACAAGACATCTTGTGAGAGGAGACGGACACGGGGAAGGCTGTATCTGGCGAGCACATCTGCGGAGTTTCCAACTGTATCTAAACAAAAGTGCAGGAGCTCTGGGTAAAGAGAATACAACTGTCATTAACAGCGGAGACGTTGGTCGCAAACATTGTTTTGGACAAAGCAGTTTGTCTGCTCGCCGGAATATTCGGCTTAATGCTTGTTGCAGTAGTGAAAGAACTCCACGTCCTACTGCCGAATTTCATAATGCAAAAAGCATCGTTTTGAGCAGTTGCGAACTGTTTTCGTGAGCTTACATTTGCCGAGACGAATAGTAACTAACGCAACTCGGATTAGGACATACAACCAAGGTCTAAACAGCAAAAAAGTGCACATGGGTCTTCGGCATTATATCCAAAAAAGGGAGAAGGCCCTTGGGGGCAACAAAACTTTGTAAAAACTGAGGACCCAGCTTTGCAAGAAGCGCGGGAACGATAGTAACCGAAAGTGACAAATTAACAAAACTATGAGTTACGACAAATACCTTAAAAGCAAGCAGATAGAGTCAAGAGCCTGTGCAACTGTGCATTGTTCAGAAAGTGCTCATCAGGCATATACTCTTAGACTTCTGCAAGACTCCAGATTACATCTGAACGGTCGTTTAAGTGCACAAAATTCACTAGCATCGGAAATAAAATTAGCACAATTTCGAGGCTTTTAAACGACCCCACCGATTTCAAATATTTAACATACGAACAATGTTCACACGAATACGGAAGCTTTACATGGGGAGACAGAAGCTCTCAAAAAATATCTCTCCCTAAGACACGTTTCCAAAAGGCTACTGTCGAAAGCACGTCAACATGATGGTGAAAACGTTCAGGGAGGCCGGCACAAGGGTAATTTCGGCACGGCCTCAGTCTTGTGGCAAGATCTCTGTTTCCAACATCTGGCAACGAAAGTCGTGTAGTTGACAAGACAGCATGTTGGAACAGCAAGCGTTGACTTATGTTCGAAGGAGGACCTAGCCAGGGAGTCGGTTCTTCAGATTTGTTATGACATAATACATTAACGGAGTTTACGGAGGGCAACAGTCAGCCTTATATTCGAATGCCGAGCGTTCTCGAAAAGAACGGGTACTGAGAGTGGAACCGGACTCAAAAACTGTTGAATGTTCTCTATAGGGCCCTCATGTGGATCACTAAAGCTATTACAGCTTGACTACTTATCATCAGACGCAAAAACCGATAAACCTGACTTATCTACGAAAGAAAATAGTCTCTTGCTATTTTGGTTAGCTGAAGCACGCTTCGGGTCTCGAGCGCCTTTGCTTCAAAATGTTTTGTGGTTACGCACATATTTTAAAAGCGACGGATACGAAGTTCACGTTTCCGTAGAGATGAGCGGCCTGGCATAAGACCAGTTAGAGCATTAAGCTGGGGATCCAAAGTTTGTGGTAGCACCTGTCATAGTCTGACGCCTGTTCACCTTCTTCAGCTCAATAAATTTTGTTTAGACTACGGATCTCTCAAGTGCGGTCGTCATCTGTGCTGGCGTGGCGAAATGGTTCAATAGGACTGGCCAGAAACTAATGACATGGACGTCCCCCATCGCAGTTATTTGTTAAACACGTACAAGTACGCAGTAGGTTTGCCTCGTAGTACTCTCGTCTTCTGAGTGCAAGGAGAGTAATGTCTAGTGGTTAATTGTAACAATAGAGCGTTGTAGCGCAGTGTAATTGGCAAGCGTCTTAATGTTAGCTGAATCGCTCTCGCTGGGACATATCTCCTCACCGTCATCCACGACTACTTTGTCCAAGTATCATTGTTGTTGTTCCCAATGAATAAATTTGTGTGTAGCTTCAGCATTTCGCCTTTCGATGCCACGCGCCAAGGGGGTTTAATCTGTAGACTAGGGAATGTTTTGCTGGTCGCCTTTATCCGCAAATGCATCCAACGACAACTGTTGAGGTAGAACCGCACCCCACTGCACAGCTGATATCTATTTCGGCTGGACAATAATTCGGGCAAGAGTCAAGCACTTGAACTGTGTCCGTGCATTCATAACAGACAGTTGTTAAGGATACGTAACAGTGTTCTCCATTACAAATACAACTATTCTAAAATAAAGTGACGTGTGCCCCCAAAAATGATAACCGGTCGTCTAGGGGGCGTCGGGTAAAGTTGATCTCCGAAGTTATAGAGAATTAACGGGCAAAGTCCCCAGATTCTTCATAACTCAAAAAAATGTGACGGTAGGTAAGAAGAGTATAAAAGGCCTCTTTCTGTAAGAACTTCAAGCAAAAGTGTGAGAACAAAATATGAGAGACCGAGCACAAGGCTCGTACGGCATGGCCAAATACGACTACCTGAATTCGGCTGAACGTCAGAAGAATGAACAGGTGGGTGCGCAAATAACAGGTCCTGAAAAGGTGAATCAGTAGCCAGCCTTGCAGGGTCTGCCAGTATAGATGGTTCTAAGCTGTATATAACCTTTGAGGTGTCAACTTGGTTCCTCTTCTTATTGCTGTCGGAGGGTTCTGGAAGAGCGAGCTTACGCTTCACGGCGCCTATCCTTATACTGGACGGTCTGCTCTCGGTTGCGATAGCCGAAAAGAAATTAAAAAGCTGCAATCCAAGTGTCATATTTAAATCAGCTCTTTACCGTCTGTATCAACTGTGATTGTTGCTCATGTTGACTGCGCAGAAGGGCTAATTCGCGATAAAGGAGCTGGTTCTCAGATCTAACGAGGTGCAGTTGGTGCGTAGTCCATTCCTGACGAGCTCTCATTTGCTTTACAATTTCAGCCAAACGATTAAACTCGCTGCTAAGAATGACGCGGTTGGCCCTCGCTGTTGCAGCATGTTGATTTAAGCCAGTGGAAGAAACGGCAGCGGAGCCCATCAGTAGCTGGTTAGATAGCATATTGTTTGAGAGCGTATAACTAGGGGGCTTTCGGTGTATTCTTGTTAGAAGAGCATCATTTCCTCTGATAAAGAATGGGTGGCTGAATTCCATATCTTCGCCATCCCCTGAAGTGCCCAGGTAAACATCCGCTCTGTTGATTTTTCGAAAGCCATCTAAAAATGATTTCTTGAGAAATTAAACCGTACACATATTCAGCTGTCGAACAAAACTCGAAAGATTGTTGTGTTTGAAGAACAAAGGCAAGACCTCCTTAGCTAGTCGATTGCCATCACGGATATGAAAACTTCTGCCACTCTAAAGGGACGAGTAAATAAAATCAGAGACTAACTGGGTCCCAATAAATAAGTTCTTCTGTTTCGGTATCGTCCACAAGGAGTTTCAGCTTAGTTAAGAAGGCTGGAACAGTATAAGGCTGGTTGTGCATGGTCTCCTCAACTGTGCGTAAACAGACACACGCACATAAATGAAACGCCCTTGGTTGTTCATATAGGGTTCTTTGACTCGGAGAAGTCATGGCAGAATATTATGTGCGCAGGAAGTAGGTCATCAGTCTTGCGGAATCCGCAGGATATTACGCGTGAGCTGTAAAAATAAGTGTAAAAAGGGGAGTTAATGGGGGCATAAAACTGAGCGAAGCACGAACTCAGACGCGGGAATAGTTAACATGAGGTCTAGCACGTGTGGAAAAGCACAAAGAGACTGTCTATACCAGCCGTGTACACTAAACAGATAAGTTATTTTCCAGCTACCAAGGTGTTCGATACGAACTTTGGCCAGTCATAAGATGAGTCAGAAACCTGGTTGATCAAACAAGTGGTCGATCGTGAGTTAACCTTGCCTGGCTACAAGACGTTTAGAAGGGACAGGGAAGATCGTCAGGGAGAAGGAGTACTCACGCATATGTAAAGTAGACTAAATGCATCAGACAAAACCGACAAACGTTCGTGCACTTCTGAGGCAATCTTGCTGTCAATCAAAGTGTCGGGCTCACCAAGCCTCGGTATTCTGGCAGTCTATAGACTGCTGATACGTAACCGCACAGCCAACGCTGTAATGCTGGAAAGGCTCGAAAAGTTTGTCATACGGCCGTATATTCTGATCACGGGAGACTTTAACATGCCTCACGCTGGATGGAGCTCGGCCCACGCAAAGAGTTCGGAACAGACCTTCGATGTTTGCCTTGTTAACACGACGCTGAAGTTATTCCTCACTCAACGTGACACATTTCCCTTTAAAGTGGGGAAAGATCAACAGACCAACTGCCTTGACCTCGGCCTTACAAAATCACAAGAATACATTGATGTCATATATACTGCCCCCTTGGGTGATAGTGGCCAGGTCGTTCTACTTCGAGAGTACCCGCGTTTTCCCACGCACGAGAGACCGACAGCAGTTAAAGGAAACCTCGATCAAATGAAGGCTGAAATCACACGCATTGAGTGGTCATCCGTATGTTTGGAGACGTACTCGAAGATTTGTAACGGTCCCGAGATGCACTTTGCAGTCCCATCACAAGCCACCGTCCGCTTTCATGAAAGAGACTAACACACAGACTTCTATGGCTTGCGCAAAACTTAACCAATGAGGTGAATAAAAAGTGGAGACTGTGGAAGAAAATCGCTTACTGACAGGAGCCATACATCCATAAGTGCCTACAAAATGCAAAGAAATAGAGTCAAGGGCATTATCCTCAGGAAAAGAAGAGAATTCGAACTGGATCTGTTTAACCGTGCCACAGAGAACCCGATATTATTCTGCGGTTACAGTAAACAGAGCACGCAAAAAAAGAATCCCATAGCACTTCTAAGGACTGCCGAAGTTGAAACTCTCACTGCAGATAAAGTGAAAGGTGATCATATTTCAGACCTTTTGATTTGTTTTTAGTAGGCATCCAATATTACAGCGAGTGACTTCGAAAAGGCCACAATAAATGAGACCGATAGGTTTACCGAGATCACTGCGCAGAGAGAGATGAAGGAAAACTGTTCAATATCGCCAGGTACCGATGAGATTCCAGCGAAGTTTTTGAAGGAACTCGCCGGCGAGTTGGCAAAAAAAACTCTCCTTGCTTTTCCTTACATCATTCCAGGCCAGATGTCTGCCAGCCGGGGAAGTAGGTTCTCCACAAACAATTATAGGCCGGTCAGCCTCACATCCATCTGCTGCAAAACTGTGAAGAAAACAGTGAAGCAACAGTAAAAGCAGTTCCTCGAACAAAACCGCCTGTCAAACTAATTTCGTCTGTAGAAGTGGACTTTATTTTCTCCCGTTTGGAGCGCTCAGCTCAATACCATAGGGGAAATAAACTTTTTATAAGTCGGGATAAAACTCCACTGCAACGAAGAGTTTCTCCCCCAGCTTGTATGAGAGTCATCGCGCGCAGCACGATTTTGAAAAGATTGGTGAAAGTTGTATTTCTGAATTCGATTTCTTGATCCCTTGCACAGTTTTCCAGAGTAGATCTGACAAAATTTCCTATTTTCTGTCATAGGTCATCTTAGCTTCCCATCGTGTTTTGTTGATTTATCACAAAGCCAGTATAGTTCAGTATATTTTAAGGGTAATAGGCAATGCCTTTGAAAACCCTATTGTAAGCTGTACATGTAATATGCAACTTTAAATAAGCACAGTACTAAATTTTTGTCAGTAACATATACACTTTTACAGAATATTTTTCATCGGAAATGCAGGGCCGAAACTCACGAACATTCAGTTGTAGATGATATCGGTAAAATGCAATGACATTCATCCGCATTAGCGGTAGGTTTATGCAAGGCGTTGGTTTGGCACCACAGAGCTGTTCTCTCCAGACAAGCGATATTGTCCAAGCACATATACATCTAGTCTTTGCTTGAACGTCTCCATAGTATCCGCCATTATTACGTCCTCTCAATATCGGATACGCCTGTATAAGATCTCCTCGAACCTGCCTGTACTCAAGAGGAAAGAGTTTAAGTTCACTAAGTCGGCAGTTGTAAGGTAAGGTCCTGAGGCCTTTCACAAGTTTGTCGCTCTTCTCTGAACTCCTTCTATCAACTTATAGTCTTTTTTAGCCACGGGCGGCGTGCTTGGATTCCATATTCCAGATGCGAACGAATGAACGCTCCGTATACTTTTCCAAATAACTATTTGTCTATGTCTAAGAAGGTTCGTTTAATGGCAAAGAGAAATCTGGTTGCTGTTTTGGCCGCCCTAACGCACTGAGCGGAAGGCTTAAGGGTCGACAAAATGCTAATCTCAATATCTTTTTGTCGGGCCACATTTGCAAGGCACCTTCCACCAAGCAGGTAATGCTGATCCTGTCCGTCGGCTCTTCCAGTCGTTTTGAGTCGCAGTGTAGCGGCCGAGGATGTCAAGGGTAGCGCACAACCACGTAACGGAATACCGAGGAGGAGATCCTGACTTGTGTTGATCTGAATACGATTGTTAGCAGTTCACGATACTCATCCATACATAAAGGAAGAAGAAACGATCGGTGGACGAGAAGATATAATGAACAGAAAAGGGAATTGCAAAGGAGTATAATGACAGTTAAAAGTACACGCGAGATGAGTTACAACAGTCAAATGACCTGTCTGGGTGGAGAGGCGAGGCCAACATGCCAGCTGGACAACCGGTGGGGAGCGCAGCGCTGGGGGAAACTGCAGGGAAGGGCCGAGGGGGTTGCCGATGTAGTGAGGGCAGCGGTACGAACGTTACGACACGATACGGAGCGGGAGAGGGGATCGGCGGAAGAGGGTGGAAGGGACACCGGCCATCTTCACCAACATGCGGCTACGCCATCTCCATCCTAGGTCCGCGCGCCAAAAGTGCCACGGCATTCAAACAACCCTGTACAGATCACGGGACGTTACAGCAGGACGACACACTTCTCAAGGTTAAACTTCAACTGCCATTTATCCGACCATTCGCATAGGTGGTTCAGTCCTTCTTGCAGGGCCCGTTCATCATTCTCCCCGTTGATCGCTCGCCATAACTTGATGTCATCGACAAACATGAGCCCATTGAAGTCCAGTCCATTCATACAGTCGGTGACATAAATTAAAAAGAGTACTGGTCCGAGTGCAGAGCCCTGGAGAACTGCATTCACAACTGGCACTGGCGTTGACTTCGCACTACCAATACACAGAGATTGTGATCGACCAGTCAGAAAGTCATTTACCCAGTTTAATAGGTTCCCCCTTATCCATGACTCTCGGACCTTGTAAAGTAACCGGTGGCGTGGAACACTATCAAAGGCTTTTTTGAAATCGATGTAAACGATCTCGATCCTTGTTCCTGCGTCTAACGAGCGAGACCACTGTTTCGTTGAATGAAGCATTTTAGTTAGGCAGGAGTGATTTCGTCGAAAGCCATGTTGGGAACTAGCAATGAAATTATTTTCTTCAAGAAACTTCATTATGGATTTTTTGACTATTCTCTCCATGACTTTGCAACAAATGCACGTTAGGCTCACCGGCTGATAATTGTTTGTACTTGTTCTAGATCCACCATTCCGAATGGAGTATATTTTCGACACTTTCCAATCAGAGGGGACCCGGAGACTTACCCTCCTTAAGTGCTAGAAGTTCCTTCCTCACATCTTCTTCCGTGAAGTCGATGCTTTCTATTATTTCGTCGGTTGGCCCAGCAGGCCATTCAGCCTCGTGACTGTCTGTTTCATCGGTGAAAACAGATACGAAAAACCAGCTTAGATGTTCTGCCTTAGCGTCATTTTCGATGATATCCTCATTGTTTTCTCCTTTCAGCCCTAAGACTGTCTTCTTCTTCTTTAAGCTAATGTTAATGTAACTGAAGAGCACTTTTGGCTTATCGATGGTCCGTTCCATAACTCGCGTTTCATACTCCTTCCGCGACCTGCGGATAGCCCACCTTACCTCGTTTCGCTTTCGACGAAACTGCTCGTAATGAGATGGTTGTTTTGTTATTGCATACCATCTCCATAGTTTGTTCTTCCGTTTTACTTCTTTCTTTATATCCCGCGTTATCCAGGTAGGACTCTCTTTGTCGGACAGTTCCGATGCATAATGTCTGTTACAGCTCCTTTGAGAGTGATCCCTCAACTTCCGGATGTCCGGAAAAAACATCATTCCAGTCCACTGCCGATAATTCCCTTCTCATGGCCGCAAAATCGCCTCGCCAGAAATTCAGCGGAGGCTCAGTCGTATTCACTTGTTGGCTGCATAGGCGGTATTCCCAAAACAGCACGACATGATCACTCTTACCGATCTGTGTTATGGACATAAGTTCGCCAGGGTTAATTGGGTCTTTTGTAAGGACGAGGTCCAGACAATTTGCTCTTTGGTTCTCTCTGATCCTGGTTGGAAACGTGACGTTTTGTACCAGAAAGAGATTAGCCGTTAGCTTCAAGAGCCTGGAGTCAAAGGAATTTCGCAAACCATTTACTAGTAAATTGTTCCGGTCAACCATGGGTGCGTTGAAGTCTCCGCTTATCAGTACCTCTTGGTTTTGTGACACCTCTTTAATTAACCCAAACATCGCCTCGTCAACCTCAGGCGGCCTGTATATGGTAAGGAAATTCAAATTAGATGAGCCACGCATCCTCAGTTTTAACCATATTGCTTCACAGTCGCGGGAGTGATCGGTTTTGTGTTCCGACGCGATGATTCCTCTTTTGACTTAAACCGCTGTTTCCCCTCCTTTTTATGCAGTCTGTCCCGGCCAAAAAGTTGGTATCCATCGAGTGTAATTTCGGAATCCAAGACTTTGGTCAGGAACCAAGTCTCCGTGATAGAAATTACATCGGGCTGTGTATCTGTTATCCACATTTTCAGTTTATCTAGCTTCTGGAACAAACGCTGAGCATTTGCATAAAGAAAGCGGAGCTTAGACCGGGCAGATTCCCGGACGATTTTTGGGTCGAAGCTGTTGGATATTTCGCGCGAGTTTTCGGGTCTATCCTCCCCTTCCGAGTCTACTGCTGTTTGATTGGACTGGATGTTAGTGTGTTGGTCGTCGTTTCCTCTGATCGGTTTGTCAGATAGGAGCGTTCTTTCCTTATTATCTGGTTGTTCATTATGCTCAGTGTTATTGGTTGTCTCCAGAGGAATGAGCTCCGAACATTTAAGATCTGCCCATTCAATATTCGTAGGTTCCTCTCGCCGGAATTGTGTCTTCCGAGGAGGTTGACCTTCAGTTCCATCCATTTCTCCTGTTCGGCCGGTGAGAAATCCCTCTGAAAAAAAATTGTTGGGTGGGCATCTCGCAGTGCTGGTTTCCTGTTCAGCAGTAGTACAGCTTGTTCCTCACTTTCGAGAATAATTTGTAATGGTCTTTGATGGTCCGGCTCGCACTTCAAATCCTTAATTGTTCCTATTCCTATACTAGTAGTCTGGTCGCATCTCCCTTGCCCCATCCTCGGATGAACTCGGATGAACGTAAACGACCGCATCTGGGTTCCTATCACCTCGAGACTGGTTTTCCATTTCGTCACTTATTTGCCTTATTCAAGGCCACATACAGGCCAGTCCTGACCGACCCGCCTACTTACCCCTTCATTAAATCCGTTATACAATGCCATACACAGCTGACATTTATTTCAGTCCTGACGATGTCCGACTATAATCCATTCTATACCGCCACGCCAGATCTGCCCGCATTTTTCTGTTTCTATTTTTTTCGAGGGGTTTTTTTCTCCTATAAAATTAATCCAATCATTTTTAAATTTTGATGTGGAGTTGTTTTTCACCCCTCGCTTCTCACTTTTCTTAGCGGACTTCTAATTCAAAAAATAAATATTGCACTTTGTGCAGATTTTGCCTACCTCGTCTAAAATTCCCATGTAAATTTATTTTTACTTGCTTAGGTGGGATTACGACGGGTCTTTAATAAAGCTAATAATAATAATAATAATTATTATTATTATTATTAAAATACATTTACACGCCAAAACTGTGGTCATAACTATCTTTAATTTAATGCTTTTCGAAAAAAATGCATGCGTTGCAAATCCGACCTTGTTCTCATAAACATATAATAAAGGTTTTTATCGTTGCGGCTTTTAGCCGCGCGGTCGCCTGGGCATGACCGAACAAAATAATTACGCATGGTTTGAAATACTCAAATTTTCTGTATACGCGGCTAATAAATGTCATCTTTATAACACAGAAAAGTGGGAAACGCCCCGAGTCATCGAAGGTGTGCAGTCCGGCACAGCTTCGCTTTCTTTTGGTAAGTTGAATATGTGGTATTACCAGGGGAAGCAAGTAAGCAGATGCGGAAACCAGCTACTTACTCAGCTAACCATGTAAGTCGCTTAGTTAGTTGTTAACAATTCGATAACTGTTTCTCCTTAGCGGACTACATATTTGGATTATGTGTACCCCCTTTTCACTTCGTCCTTGAATAAAAGTTTGTTCGGGCTGATCGTTATTTTCACAGTTGGGTTTTTTGGCTGCGCAGATTCGTTATTCGTTTTTTCAGTGGTTTGTCACGCTAGACATCTCTCTCGAGATGTGTTCTTTGATAAGGCCGTTTTTGCCTATTTTGACATTCGGCGTTTTGATTTCGGTTGCACCCACCGCGTTGGTCATATGGATGTTGTTATGGCTTGCCTCATTCTTCATCCCGACCATGGTTTATCACACATTCGATGACAAACTTTACTCCTGGTATCAACGTTGTGTGCTCCTCTTCTTTGAGCCTTATGTCACCAAGAAGGTAAAAGAGCTTCTTCAAATCTCAGGGCTAGATATATTTCTATGGCGATCATGATTATGTGAAACGAAAAGAAAATGTGCTGTTCATGTGCAACCATCAGTCATCAGGTATTCATATATCGTTGTACTCATTAAATCTTTAGTCGACTGGGTAATATGCAATATGATCATTGCTCG
>CACRXP010000470.1:164901-201327 GCA_902702965.1 Spirometra erinaceieuropaei | reverse complement strand
TCGCGTCGTTAATGGCTGCAATTTCATCACGTGCATTGGATGTTGGTGTGATTATTGCTCGAACATCTGAGGCACTGACCATGGTGCTGGGAAAAGTGTTCACCTGTGCGGTCCCCGCGTGGCCAGTTACTCCGTCTAGGCGAAGTCTCAGCACCGAGTATGGAAGGGGAATGCCATTGCACTTGCTAATATACTGGGGGGCAGTAAACCATGGCTCAAGCAGCTCCTCGCTCACGAAGTTGTCACCTCTTGCGAGAATTTCGGCCTCCTCAAATTTGAATGTGTGGCAGGATCTCGTCGAATGAGCCGCAACTTGAGAGCTAGCGTCATTTCTTCGCACCGTTGCGTCTTCGTCGTTATCGACCGGGATCAACTGCTGGCATTCAAGGAACGCCTGGATGCGGTCTTCCCGGACATACAATTTACGATGGAGGAGGAAGAGAACAACCAGCTGGCCTTCCAGGATGTCCTTGTATGCCGCAAATATTGTTATGGACTAAAGACCAAAATGTTCAGGAAAGCGACAAATACGATGCAAGTACTGAACTTCAACAGCAACCACCCATTCAGCCACAAACGCAGTTGGGTAAGGATGCTCTGCCGGCGTGTCGAAACGCACTGCAGTGCGCCGGAAGACAAGATTCCTGAACTAAAATACCTCTGACTGGTCTTCAAAGCCAATGGCTACCAGCGCAACCTTGTCAACCGGTGCATACGCAAAAGGAACGTGCTAGGACGGCCCAGAACACGACGCACCGTTCCTGTCGGCCGGAGGTCACGCCTGACAAAGAACCGCAAACTCGCCGGACAGCCTCGCCTAGGAAGCCCGCATGCGAGCCAGACATTGGCACGTCGCTGAGTCATGCGCGACCTCCAGGAGTCAGTAACACGCGAGGGCCTGCCCATGCGGACGCTCAGGACTGGATCAGTAGGAACACGCCAACCAGACAAAGGCTGAATCCTTAAATACGAAGCCACGGACGGGAGGATTAAGAGTTGGTGTACACAGAGTGACTGACACAGTAAAGTTGTTCTTTGGTATCCCGTCTGTCTTCTATTCCGCACAGAACTGGCGTCATACTATTTGGGGATATAACAGGACGAAAGGCCTAACCGTACGGACACCAAATTTTGGCGAGCGCTTCCATATGTCAAGAATGAAACCGAAAGACCCGCTACCACGGCAAGAAACGTCTAGAGTCGTTTGTCGGATCTGGTGCAGTTGCGGACAAAGCAACTACGTCGGAGAAACCGGAAGACAGCTCCAAACGCGAATGGCCGAACACGCTGCAGCAGTGCGGAGAAATGACTCCAGCTCTCAAGTTGCGGCTCATTCGACGGGTTCCGGCCACACATTCAAATTTGATGAGGCCGAAATTCTCGCCAGAGGTGACAAGCGCGTGAGTCGGGAGCTGCTTCAGTCATGGTTTACTGGCCCCCAGTCCATTAACAAGTGCCATGATATTCCCATTCAATACTCGGTGCTGAGACTTCGTCTAGGCGGAGTGATTGGCCACGCGGGGAGTGCACAGGTGAACACTCTTCCCAACACCCGGGTCAGCGCGTCAGACGGTCGAGCTGTCATCACACCAACATCCAACTCACGTGATGAAATTGCAGCAATTAACGACGCGAATGTCGGCCATCACGCCACTTGCAACGATCCCTGATGAAGGGGAGGGAACCGTGAATATTCATGGGTATGCGGTAGCGTGGCTACTGCATCCTATAAATACTGCAGTCGCATGTGCAAGAACCACCCTTATCTGCTTTTGTCTCAGATGATGGGTTCGAGCAGGAATCCGAAACGTCAGGCTAATAAAGCTCTTGTCCCGGTGATCGTGTCTTCTTCTTCTTCAAGATTGCTTCCTGGGACTCGTCTCTTCGCTTCTAGTGTCAGTTGATGTTGACGGTAAATGAAGACAAACGTTCATTTCCAGTGGAACTTGTCAGATAGCGGCTATCTTTCTCCAACGTTGCTATCGATTGGACCACTTGAGGGACGCGTGTGTGTCTCGGTGTATAGTCCTGGCGGGGTGATGGTAAGCCTGGTCGCGCCATCTCCCGCCTCCGGTCTTCTTGACCTTGTCATGACACGGGGCCCAGGGGGTAAGGGAGGAGGGAGTGCGGTAGATGCATCGCAAGTCCACATTCACCATAAACTAAATCAAGCGCAAGTAGCCGTGCCTGCTTTCGCCTCGCTGTGGAGCGCACGGTGAGCTTCATCAGTCACGATGATTGGACTGTCCTGTGTGTAAGAGAGATAGGTGTGGTCATCTTGCCTTGGTGATCGTGTATTCTGGTGAAGGGGTAACCTACTTATTTGAAGGTTATTAGAATGTGTAGGTCCGGGATAGGATATGATGGGCCCGGCGAAGTCAAGACTGACTTTTAATTCCATTTTTTCGGTGAATTTACAGGCCACTGGGTGGGGTAGAACATACTGTTTGGAAAAAATTCAAATGTCGCGTTTATCGATAGACTTGGAATATTGTTTTACGAATGACTTTGGTGATAACGAGGCTGAAAACGGTAATCGATTAAAAAACGCACGCTATAGTCGCAGTGCGGCTTCGAAAACGCAGGCTTGCAGGTCGTTCGGAGTTCAATATATCGACGGTTAGTGGTTAGCACACCATGCCAACCGTCAGCCGCGCTGTTGAAAGAAAGCCGGCGAGACGTACTGTGAAATTCTAGCTTGTGGAAGGTATTGCATATTCCGGTCGACGAGGGCGAGTGTACAAATGTTCGACGCAGTTTGGTTTTCTTTGGGGGGTGGTAAGTTGTTAACAGGGTCAGCCATGCACTCAGAGGTCAGCTTCTGCTCTGATGGAGTGCACTCTGTGAATCAAAACAGCACAAATTCTGAAGAATGCAAAGTGACCTCTCAGTCACCTCGCAGTGGCTGCTCCGTCTCAGAAGTTCAACTTTGACCTCTGAATGAAAGATGACCCGATTTTCACTGCTCTTCTCTAATCTTCTCCATGCATGCAATGACCCATAGGCTTCCGTGAAATCTGCGTGCATATCATTCCTGTCTTCTTCGTTCAGCGTTAACAACCCCAACCGCAAACGGCATTTAACTGCAAGTCATGCTCAACCCTGCAGGGACCGGTGCAGCACCGATTTTATACTGTTGGAGTTAGGAGGCAATATTCTCATTGGTTGGCGGATAGGTAAATCGCCTCCCGATCCGCTCCAGTGGCCGTCCCTCAGACCGCGTTTGCATATACGACCTTACTCAGTCGATGCAACGTTGGGGCCGAATTTAGTTATTTTGCCTCGTTATCACTACTATTCGCTACAGTGAGTCAGACTAACAGGACCAAGACTTCTTTATTCTTGAAAAGTCAAGTTGACAAACACGTGTTTTCGGTAATTCTTCGTCAGGCCAATACAATTACATGAAACGAATGAAAATGTACAAAATCAACAGTGTTTATAGATGCCTCAAGGGCTATTAAGTCACTAACACTCATCTTCCCCACGCCACCCACATGACGAGGTCAGCGGGTTTTGGTCCTTAGAACTGGGGGAGGGGGGTAAGCGAGTCTTTGAGTGATGTTCTTGGATTGAGTACACGGAGTACCCATCGCTGTGATTAGGGATTTGAGGCGGCATGTCGTCATCACGTGAGGCTGGCGTTGGCCACGGCAGAGTGAGCGCTTGTGTCGGGCTTTTCTGACAGCATAACACCGGACTCGCTAACCGTATAGCCACTTCCTCGGCCGTTGCTAGTATCCGTTGGTGTGGGTCTTTAGAGGAGCTTGTTGGTGTCCGATAGACAACCTGAAATGCTTCCTTGGCATCGACTCGGTGATCCGTATCGATTAAATGTGCGAGAATAGAACCCGAAACCGATCGGGCCTCACCTCTGTCAAGCCAGACGGGCATTTGTTCACGCACCCTCTTCAGCAGGCGTCTCGTTGTACGGCCGATGTAGCCCGCTCCACAGGAGCAAGTGAATGAGTAGATGCACATTGATGTAGCCTCCAGCGGTAGTCTGTTTTTACCTTGAGACACCTATAAACACTGTTAATTTTGTACATTTTCATTCCTTCATGTAACTGTATTGGCCTGACGAAGAATTACCGAAAACACGTGTTCGCCAACTTGACTTTTCAAGTGTAACATGGGAATATTTGCGGAACTTCTTTATTCGTTAGAATAGACAACAAATCAAAGTAACCGTCGCTCATTCTTTCGAACATTAACGTGAGGTTCATACTCCGTGATCACGTGTGTATGCACTTTGTTCGAAGAGGGAACTCGAAGTCGCCAACATCCCCAATCATTCCCTTTTCTACATGCTTGACCAAGAGTGTTCGGATTCCAAGTTTAGACAGTTTTTGACTAGAACTCGTCTAATTTCTTCTGGTTGATTTTTGCCTAAAAAGCACTTGAATCCAGACACGACAAACACGCTATCAGGATGCTTCAGACTTACGCGTGATCGCCGGATCCACCTGGGCGGATTTCCACTCATCGCCTAGCACTGGAGAGTATATAAAGTTCTAGTAATCGGGATCGTTCCTCGTTCTCACTCGGCAACTGCGCCCCTGTAACTCCCGACGGATTTTATGGTGAGGCACGGAAATAGGGACCCCTTCGGTAATGCAGGTGGCCTTGCACTAAATTGCAGAAAGGGTACCTACCATTACGGGCTTGTTTGCCTTCATTCAGCCAATCATAACCCTGATCACCAGCTGGTACCGGAAACACAAACCTACTCCCGTGTTCTAACCCTTACCCTACTCTTCTCGCAAGTTGGCGCAAGGCCGCCTGTGTTGCGGAGGGTCGCCATAACAGCGTTCTGCCTATTTTGTCCATGCCCATAAAGGGCGCTCTGATTACGGATTTCGCTAAGCACATCACTCCATGATGCCCTCCAACATCGACCCTCCCATGAGGTCCTGGTGAAAAAATGTAGGGCCAAAGCTGGCGGTGTGACCATTTCTGGCACAAGGGCTGTCGTCTGCCAGCCAGACTCTACGCCGGAAGACTGGAGATCTGTGCTTAATCCCAGTTCTTCATCGGGCACTTGAGTCAAACACTGCAGCTTAGGCGACAGACACTCACGTTGTCGACTAAGCTCAAGACTTATCAGGGGGCAAAGTTGCCACTGTAGCGCGCGACATGGGCAGACCCTAACCGCTGCGACCTTCAAACCTTATTCTGAATTCAAAGAGGTGGAGCTGGACGCCAATAGAGAGAGAGAGAGCATAGAATTCTGTACAGAACGAATGGAGACTAGGTTGGAGCGAGTTGACAGCCGGACAACAGACAAACATCCGACGTGGCCGGAGCAGGCACCCAAGAGCCACCAGGACAGGCGGCAGAATGTTAATAGCGAGGTCAGATCAGCTTAAGGTTGATTCGCCGGTTTGGATACTTATGATTGGTGCTGAATTTGTGGTGGTTATACGGTGTGAAGTGTGTGTAGTCTGAGCACTACAATAAGCAGGGCAAATCATAGTGTTGGAAGGAGAATACGGAAGGCACCAGAGTGAGGGGTTTATTGCGTACAGAACCCGGAGTTGTCCTCTAAGGCGGCAGTGGCCACTGGCGAAGCCAGGGCCGGTGTTGACTGCGTCCAGTCATGCCAGAGAGTCACCGAGATGGTGGTGGCAGCCGCTTTTGTAGGCTCGTGGGCCAAGCTCAAGTGGTGTCCAGTCAGTGTGTGCTGCATTTGCCTAGGGGTGGTGTCCCAGTGGCTTAGATTGTGGTTGTAGGGGGCCGGTGCATTCAAGTGGCCTCATGGGCAGCTGCGGCCGTGCGGACGCAGGTATGCCCGAGCTGTCGGTCGTGTGACTTCAGGTCGGTGCATCTGGAACGGCCCACTGCAAGGGGGTGAATGACCTTGAGGCAGCGAGTTCTTGACCAATGACTCCAAACCGGCCATTATGGCTGACCGCCACAAACTCGACTGTCGCTGCAGGGGCGCGGCGATGGAGCAGGCGCCCGGGGTAGAGTTACCACTACGGGACTGCTTGAACAATCTGTCTAGCATTCTTCTCGATCGGGAGTCAAAATGACTCCTCGGACTGCCCTCTGGTGCGATAGGCTTGTTCATTACGCACAAAGTTGAGGAAATTATACAGGGTACTTCGATTTCCTGTCAATGAGCAGAAAAATTTAGGAATTTGTTCCCCACTCAGACGGAAAGACGGACTAATTGCCGCCCATTCCGTCTAGCATAGTTCACCACAGCGTTATTCTCCTCCCAACAGATTCGTTCTTTGTTTGCAGACTCAACTGGGACCCAACAACCCGATCAGCCTCTTGAAATATTAAAGTGCAAAAACCGTGGATGCTAACTCCGGAACTGTTTACTCCGTAACTGTATTTATCCTCTCGTAAACAAGCCTGTCATTCATCACCTGGCTCCAGGGTCGACAAACACAGCATACGGGTTATTCACAGAGCTGCATGAACACGTGACCCGCCAAAACGAATGCCCATTCTTCGCGCTCACCAGATTGCTTTTTTGTGAATTGGTTACCACGCGCATATGAGGAGACATTAAGGTGTAAAAGTGCAATTTTCCTCCCTCAATAAAACCCACTCGTATGCCTGCTTTCTGTGGGTCCTTCGCTGTGAGATGTATGAGCAGAAAATTCCCAGGAATTCTGCCGACGATTTTTCCGGAATACTCGCATTCAGTCTTTTATAACCTCCTATACGGAAACAAGCCAAATGTGTTGATAATGGCGAGCTTTTAGCAGTCGAATACAAGGGATCGGCAAAAACTCGTAGTATGTACTTTGAGGCAAAAAAGATTGTGGGTGTTAACCCCAGAGAGTCAGTATGTCAATATCTTATAAAACCCTCATAAGCTGACAGGTCAGTGCAAAATCGGTTGGCTGAGTGATTTCATATCAGGAAGGACAATTAAAAAATGCCTAAGCGAAGGCAGCTAAAGCCTTATCCCGGACACACCATGAGACAGAAACTGTTATTTCCGCCTCCCCCGTGTCTCTACTTGGCTAGATGACGAGGCCAGAAACAGCCATTCCAGTCTTCCTTGTCTTTTTCCCGGGAAATAAACAAAGATACCGATGGTTCCTGCGCTACGCGAACTCCTGCGAGGACCCTAGACCCAAAGTCTTAGGAGAGAAGAGCAGGGTCCACCTCGTCCAGTAGTCCGGATAGGTCGGTCAACGTCACTCTAATGTCGGCCTTGAATGCTCCCGAACGCATCCGACGGCACCTGGACCCGTACCTCAGGCGGAACCGCGTTTGATGCCGACGTTTTCGATGACTGATGATTCGTTTTGGACGCCCGCCCGGCGACCGAACTATATCTGGCTGACTCCCCTCCCTTATCAGTGACCCTCTCAAAGCATTGTCCTTTTTGTTCTGCTGCTGCTGCTGCTACCTCTGACGATGGTCGCCTGAACGAGTCTGAAAGCTCAGGACAATAAACCCAGTGTCCCGATGCTCGACTCTTCTTATTCACTTATGCATACACCTGGAACTGGAAATTTCGCCTTAATGCATCATCATTTTTCGCTCTCGGTCTGGAAAACTACGTTTCAACTTCGTAAACAGCAGACCGCATTGTGACAAAAGGCTCCCAATGCGTCAAGTGCAGATGGGAGTGCGGTCCAAAATGAACCGCGAACCTGCACTTAAACGCACGAACTATAGAGTAGGATTTTACGTAAGCCTGCAAACTGAAAACGCTGCTTGCGTGGTGTTGACATACTGGTTGTTGCACCTTTGTTTACTTTCCTCAGAAACCGATCGCTGAATTGTAGTAAATCGGCCTATTTAAGGCTTTCCACTTTTAACCTGTGCTGTCAGATACGGTATATTAAGCAACCTGTGCATATACTGCTTGTCTTAAAATGTAATCTCAAGTTGCTTCCTGCAAGTTAGAATTTTGCCTGTTAGTTAAGATTTCTTCTAACAGTATATGAGGAATATGTATTTTTAAAAATGACTGCTTATATAATGTGTCGTTTTTCGTTAACATCCCGCGGACTGCAAATGAATAATATTCCCTATAAAGCACGGGCAAAAAACAGTCTCATGTCAGAAGTTAGTTGCTCGTTTAATTTTGCCGTTGGAGGGTAAGAGTACTTCGGTTCTAGCAGCGTTCACTTATGACCGTATTCCACTTATTATTGGTGTTCAAAAACAACGTTCTCTGTACTGTTTCTGGAGAAAATTCCCGTAGGACAACATCCTCTGAAAGATGTCTCCTTGTGTTTAAGGAATGCTGGAATTAATAGGGATCATTTTTTTGCTCTCCCTGGGCAACGTTAACTAGGCATTGGTTGGTAATGGAACGGTGACGGTCCACTCGCTTGGTCGCCGCTGCTTTATCAAGCTGACCTTCGATCCACCCCACGCTCCCTTTCGAATCGCTGATAGGACCGCGCGGGACTTGGTATTTGTCTCGGGGGGGAGGGGGCTCATAGCCAGTCAACGTTACTCCTTCGCCGATTGGCCAAAGGCGAACATAACTCAGACACAGCAAAGGCGCACACACACATTCTGGGTGGTTAGACGCTCAACGACGGACACTGATGCACACGCCTGAGGAGACGGCTTGCGGCGGCTACTTCTGTACACTCCTTTACGTCGCTAAAGCTTTTCAAACCCAGTACTTCTTCCCTGACTTTTTATTTGGAATCTTCGCGTTGTCGACGGCTGGGGATTCTCGCGTCTACGCTCCATTCCGACAGAACGACTATGACTATTTCTGTAAAACACTATCACCGAGTGTGAAGATTTATATAAGCGACTGAAACAATGTTTACCGAATAAGGAACTTTTTAGATTCTGATTTGGACTGATAGCCGAGGAGGCGCCCATTTAAAGATCAGATGATTAAGGTTTGTGTTCAATGATATTTACTTCTGCAAGGTTAACTCCGTATTGTATCCCATTTGAAGTGGATGTTTCAGATGTTTTCGTTCAAGCTATCAGAATCCCATTCAGTTTGAAGTCCGGTCCCTGTCAAACAATCCTAGTTCAGTGGATGTGGCGTTGTGTTGCATTGATGAATGTCTAAGCAAGTAGTGATAAGTTTAGGGGATTATGGCGACCGCAACTCCAGGTCGCGATTGGCTTGATTTGGACTGAACAGATCCCAAGTTATTATAGGGGACCTAAAGGTCTATGAACAGTTATAGATTTTATAACTCCACATACATTCATGATTTTTGGGATGCAGTGAGTCGCGTAGAGGCAGTGAATTCCCAAACTTTGGGTCACTGTGCCTTTATTATTTAGCCATCAAACATAACTGTTCCCATTTGTGACTTATAATTCAAACAGATTTTCAGCTACTGAAAACATTCTTTGGCTGCTATGTAATAAAATCATGGGTGAACTTAACGTTTTCGTCCCTCAGTTCATCCAAAGAACGCCTTCTTCGGTCGGATGTGGTTTTGTAGCTCCATAACAGATGAAGCTCTGCGCAGAGTCTGACGTCTTGAGTGTTTCAGAACTCCTAAATTATCGATCGGTGCAAACCGGCTTGAAAATCCTTTTTGGTGTCATTCTCAAGACGAAATTGTCCATCGTGCAAACTTGGCTCAGGTCTAATTTCCAGTGCTCCAAAACCGGTTGTGTATTTTCTAGAGGTATCTAAGTAGAATTTCACAGTTACTACATGCAGTGTTCTATTTCAGAACACATGCTATAAAGCTCCGTCGACTTTTGCCTTCCACAGCCCTATTTACGCGCCCAGGTCTGTTGACTGGCTTTCCGAGAAGGCCTTTTGATTTGAGAGATGTATTTTGAGGATGTGACGCTTGATCTTCCCTAGGGTATGTTGTCTAACGTCAAATTCTACCGACGTTTTTAATAGAAATAACTGGTACCCTCCCGTGATGAAGGCGACAAACCCATATATCTGTCCGATTTCCTGCGAGACCAAATTCACTTAAACAGGCATGCTGTCTGAGCTATGAACAAGGTGCAGTGTGGAATTCTTTCACCATGTAGGAACATGCGTTAGTTTTAAGCAAACTCTGTGAAATGCAACCCAACCAACAACAGCCGCCGGATGTACTGCCTCTGAGTCATGAACGACATGAATGCAAGTGGTGCAAAAACAAGTTTTTGGTCTCAGGTTTTGGACAGAGCTCTCATACCTCAGGAACATGTCGGGAGCCCTCAACTGCCTTTTCGCGCCACGTGGGGTCGGGACTGCACACGGATCGGCTGTAACCGTCAGGCGCCAAGTAATGAGGGCGAGAGACGTCCGGCGTTATTTGCTGGATCTGTTGAAGTTTCGAGCAAAGGAAATAATGTTCAAAAACTCAGGAATTGCTATGAACGCGGGTGCCTGAACAGGCAGTAGAAGTGGGGAGGAATGGAACCGACTCACAAGAAGAGCCGCATTTAACGGGACCCACTCCCACCTTCAAAGCCGAAGTTCTCCCGAGAGGCGACAACTGCGTGAGCCGCTAGTCGACCGAATCATGATCCAATGGCACCACGTCCATTAACCAGCATAATGTTTTCCCCCTCCGTATTCTGCACTGTCATTGCCTGGGTAGCGAAACTGGGCATGTGAGATTACACGGGTGAGCGATGTTGCCACTGTCGTCATCAGTGAGCCAGTGACAGTCAACGGCGCGCGGAGGTAGGTAGAAGTGGTCACCTCGGGGTCTCATCTTCCTAGTCATTCCTGTTTCACCAGGACCTTTACGAGAAAGCGGCGTTAAAGTGGGATGGTGTGCCTCGCGAAATCCGCAATATGAGCGCGCGATCGGAGTATACGGTGTGTTTGCCGTCCCCGGATTCAGGTAATGTTTAGCGATACCAATTACAGAAAATGAAAGGCGTTTCAGGCATAAATGCTGTGGACGAAATTTCTTTAACTCAACAGATGTTTTGGTGTTTTGAGCAGATTGTCGACATTTAATCCCCTTAGGAGCAAAACGTGCATGCGCCTGACCATTAAATAGCAATCTTGTCTCTACATTCGGAAGAATGTATGGTGGTTACCTAGTTTTGTGGCCTACTGTAGAGAATCCAAAAGTTTGCTTTGTTTGAAAGACATACCGAAGCGAATGGCAGCGATAGCGAGTAGAAATAATGAAACTGGACTTGATGGTTGCTGATGTCATCGCTTCTACGTCTGCCCGGGCGTTACCTACCGGAGGTTTCCTGGACCCAAGTGACTGCCCCAAATGAAAGCTAGTCAGTGTCACCTTGGCGAGTTGGTAATGGTTCTGTAACACCCCACGGACTGTATGGGGTTGTTTGGATGAACTGAAACTTTTCGTACGGATCTGGGATGGTGATGGTGTAACCGCGTGCCGGTGAAGACAGCCGGTGCCTTTCCTCTCTACTTCCGACCCCCTGCCTGTAACTCGTCGCAACCCTCTCTCTCTCTCTCTACGTTGGCACTTCCCACGGCCTTTCCCTGAACTTGACTACAGTGTTGTGTTCCCCACCGGTTGTTTTTTAAGCATATCATTGACGCCTCATCATCCAGACAGATAATCCCTCTGTTTTAACTCACCCTAATTGTGCAATTAACTATTATCATATATACCCCGTTTCCTTCTGATCCTATTATACACTTATGGCCACCTAGTTCTTCTTCTGCCCTTTCGCACGGGTGAGTTTAGTGACGCGTTAACAACTCTGTTCAGATTGGTTTTAGGCAGGATTTATTTCCAGTGCTTTTTTAGCTGGGTGTGTGCTATCCTCGACGACATCGCGACCTTGCGGGCGCCTGGAGTGGACTGCGCTCGAGCCGGATGCGTAAAAGACGCATCCACTGGAGAACGATGGTCACGGGATTTCAGATGTTGACTGCACACTAGTGCGGAAGGCTCATTTGAGTCTGAGTTGAATACAGTGTTTCCTGCCCTTAAGAAAGTAGGCATGGCGTAAGCAATTTTTCAATCTTGAAAATGAGGCCTATAGCAAGAATTTGTGAATAATCGATACGAACCTATAGAAGGATATTATCCTGCATTGTTTGCCTAGAACAAGTCCCAAGCAATATCCAGCTCCGTCATTGCCCGTCATCAACTCATCCTTCGGAGCAGCTCACAGATAGTGGCAAACCGATCCATTGCACTGCGCGGCGAACGCACGTGATGAAGGATTCAGATACCGCACGACTAAGCAATATCGGCACAATCCAGAAAGGTTCTACAATCCCCAAGGGCGAACTTGGTGCAGACGGTGGCACCAGTGAATACAGTGCAGCACGCGGTTCTGCAAATATTAGCACCTATAGCATTGTTACCGTCAAGATTTCGCGTTTTTCGTTTTCGCAACTGAAGGTAGATTGAATAAACGAAGAAGCGTTTTGCTAGACTTGATGTCCTGTGAAACACAGAGGCCTTCCCGGCCATCACTGACAGGTCTAGTAAGAGGTTTTAAGACCGAATTGGCGCCATTAGATATCCAGAACACCTACCCTCTAAAGTCCGTTTCGGCGACGAACATTGAGGTGTTGGTAAGACCATTGGAGGTCGCGCAGTAGGGGCATTGTTGTCGCAGCGCCGTCACACCTTTTTCACATAGCACTACCAGGGGTGCAGACAGGTTTGTGCCTGCTTGTGCATGCATCTGTGGAGTCTTAAAAGTAATCTCTTTTTTTTCTGTCGGGTGCCGCAGAATCCAATCAGCTCTCACGTAACCGAGGCTTAGAAAGATGCCAAGCAGTGGAAAGTTTCTCATGACGACTGAAGTGTCGCCTGCATAGGGTAGTTTTGATAACGCTGGCAGCAATATTGCCTACTCTCACGTGCTTGATTTATGAAAGCGTGTGCGTGTGTATACGGGGTGCAGGGGTGTCCAGTTAGGGGGTAAACCGTGCAGGTGTGGTTGGTCTCATCACGCAAGTGGTAAGCCCCCCGCACGACACCTAGCTGGGCATCCAGTTCTCGTCTGTGGCTCCCCGCGGCTAGGCACTGCCTAGTGGTCACACCCCGGTAACCGCTTCGACCGGCGAACTTAACCAGATGAGGGTATCCGGCGTCGTGTTTCCACGTCCAGCAATTATGCTCTCTTCCCCATCCTTAATTATCCTCCCCCTCCCTCCCAACTTTTCAAAAGTCATACGGAGAGGGCAACATGCAATCGCGTAGGCGGCTCGAGCTACGCCGCTCTTCCACCGAACAAAATTGTGATCCTCAGCGGAGTTCGGCAGTCGTCTGGGGTGTCTTAGCAGCCCTATTCAGAGACAGCACTGCCTACCCTCTCGAGGGGAAGGGGCTAGAAAAGGCGTTCTAGACATTTGCTGGGAATTCATGCCATCTGCTAGTACACCGTGGCTCGTAGATGTGCGAATCTCAATCGAAAAATAACCAAACGAGCAATAGAAACTCACATTCCCATGGCAACTCCGAGTGACTCTGCTCTCTTTGGCAGCCTGGAATTCTTGTTCTCCTGTAGACAACCCCAGGAGCAACTGATCGCAAAAGAGGATGGTGTCAGTTGCTCGAGAACTGCCTCACCAAAGTGCTGGGTATCGCTTCTCCGAACAAGACCAGCTGTGGGAGGTGGGTGTTGGCCACACAGTCTGGCAGAGCGGCCGCTCAAAGGCAGAACAACGCTGTGCTGACGTCTCCTTTTCCACCCGGAACGGCATCGTAGGACGACCGCCTTGTCTGTCGCAGGACGTTAACGACCACCTCATGAGCCTCTGTCGGCCTCTTTGAGGAGCCAAAATCACCACCACAATGATCAGCGCCTACGACTGTCCAAATATCAGCTTCGACGAGACGAAACACAAATTCTTTGAGGACCTCCACGCCCTCCTGCCGACTGCACCGAAGGCGGCCAAGTTGATCGTCCTTGGTGACTTCAGTGTCCGCGAAGGGGCAGACCGTGCCGTCTGAGTGGGTGTGTTGAATCATCATGTACTCGACGGCTGTAACGACAACGGCCTTCTTCTTTTAACGTGCCCAGAGCAAAATATTCTCCTCATCGACATTTTATTCCGCCCCTGTCCCCATCCTGCTGTGGAGCATGCAGTGGGCATCGTCGCGATCGACGACCGAACTGTCGTATGCAAGTGTATACCACAAGGGTGGCTTGCCTCCCCGTAACGCACCAGTTAGGGAAGTCTGCTTCACGTAAGCCACTATCTGTAACCTTCCTCTCAGACGCCACTTTGGCAAGGGGAAGGGAGGAGAGAGTACGAGACAGTAGGGTCGGTAACGTTCAGATCTAGTGAGTAATTTCTCACCTTATACATCCACAGGCTCCTTTAACCTCGTAACTCGCGAATGTTTAACTATTCAGAGTATGAACTTGGGAATAAAGGTCCAACAGGCTCGATCGCGTCTCCACGCCCTCAACTCTGTCTATCCGCTGAATAAGTATGTAAATGACACAAAATACCGACACAGATACTTCATATGTCCTTCTCAGTTCAGTTCAACCCTAACACAATTCGCCACTACTCACTGGCCCTGACTTTTAATCGAAAGCTATAGGTGGGCTGACAAACTGGTTACTCCAGAGGCTGAGATTCCTAAGAGCAGTTTCACAAACGAGAGTGAACTCAACAGAGCAATTCCTTGACAAATTTAAAGGCGGTCAAATTTGGGCCGAATGTGAAGATGGGGTCATCTGATGTCCCCTCAACTTTCAAGTACACACCATAATCCCTTGCGGTCGAAGCACTCAGCGACCTGTAATGCTAAAATTACGACAAGGACGATGGTCAGCCGAGGCTCGGGATCTCATGGAAGTCATGAGGGACTGCCTCAATACTTTTTTCGCTTACAAAGAAATCACATATGAGCAAACCAAGGGCACCCCGATGGGTTCGCCAATCTCTGGACCCATCGCCGAGGCTGCTGTGAAGAAACTCGAGAGGGGTACAAACTCAAATTTTGGACACGCTCCGTTGACGACACCGTCGTCATCGACCGGAATGGAATTAACTACTAAAAAGAACGACTGAATTCGGCCTTCCATGGTCTACAGTTCCCCATGGAAGCGGAGGACAGACTTCCGTATTTGGATACTCTAGTCTGCCGCCAGCCGGACGGTAAGTTGGTGACGTTAATCCATTGAAAACAAACGAACACCCGCTGCAAAACGAGCGAAGTCGTGTAGACACGTTATACCGGTGAGTGGCAAGTCATAGCAGCACGCCACCCGCCAAACTGGACGAGATGCAGCTCCTCCAAGACCTTCAGAACCAACGGCTATCCGCGAGCCGAAACGGAAAGAAGAGCGTAATCAGCCAAAGTCATGGCGGAGCATCCCTTTTGCGAGCGGGGTTGCCAAAACCGTGGCTAAATTCGTCCCGCCACTCGAAATAGGTATTGCCTACAGGCCCAACTCAACAATGCGTCGGCAAGTGATGTGGTCAACAGACCCTGTCCCTGAGCAGGAAAATTCAGTCGTTGTCTACCGACTTCGGCGCAGCTGCAGGATGCGCAACTACGGTGGAGAAACCGGACGAAGGCTAAAAACGGGGATGAATGAGCATCAGTTGGACTCAGAGCCGGAGGTGGCAACCCATGCCGCGGAGATGGGGTACATCTTCAATTTTGATACCGCTCATATTGTGGGCCGAGGCGATGATCACAATTCAAGAGAGGTGAAGAAGCCTGGATGTCTGCCGACTGAGGCAGCGGTGGCTGATGCGTAAACTGAAGTATAGTGATGGAGATTTTCGTCGCACTGATCTCGCCCGTTCCTCATGCAAAACTAGGGGTCGATCGTAGTGGGTGATCAGGCGTTTGTTCGTCAATCAAGTGCCACGTGCGCCATTGGTCCTCGGTTAACATAAACCAAAAGTCAGTCACTTGGATATCGCATCAAGAGGACGGATGTGCAAAGGTTAAGAATAAATCACAATAAGCACCCGGTGTTCATTTCCGCGGACGGATTTATCCCAATTGCCACGTGACCTTTCCAGTCATTACTCTTGGTACTGATAACCATCCGTGTTTTGGGTACATGCAAATGGCCGGAAGATAACAGTCACTCTCATGGAACAAGAGTTGCTCAAACGAGAAAAAACTACGAGGTTGGCTATTGGTCACCTGCGCTGCCTGCACAGAGTCAAGAGGCAGCTGTATCCGCTCCCAGCCAGACGTCTTTGCGTGTTCTGTTTCGCCTGTGCAAAAGGGACCGCTAGTGCGGGAAAGTTATCCGGCTTCCAACTCCTCCTGAGCTCGCGCGCGGATGCGTCTGGCAAATTGGGCCGCTGTCTCACCCTTCCGTTCATTCGTGAGCACTTCTATACTGAAATGTGGGGACCTGCCTACCTTGCCTGCCGTAAAATAAATCGAAGTCGTTGTATGCTCGTGCTGACTGACGGCACCCCCAGGGTGACAACAATTCGTACACTCTCGAGGTAAGAAGAAGGCACGTGTTTACCACGGAATTCGTTAGTCGGGGGAGAGGTGCTTTTGCCTGGCCTCGTAAGCTAACGTTTGGACGATTGTTGGTGCAAATTTTCAAGACAAACAAGGCAAACCGCCCTTATCAATCTCCGCCTTCCCTGAGGTCGCAGGACGATGGCCGGCCTATGACTACTGTCTCAGTCGAGGCAAAGGCCGAGAGAACATTCTTCATGCCATGGAGATTTTTCAGTAGAGCTTGCGAGCTCTCCAGTTAGGTGTCCGCCTGTTTTACGCGATGGGGAACGCCGGTCGGAGTAGCTCGAGTGAACCCAAGGCAGCGGGTGGCCGACTGACAAAGGACACGGACGGAGGCGCGTGGAGCACGGGGGTTGGTCAACCGCAGAGCCAATGGATGGGGCGCATGAGTCATCGTAGGCGCAGCTTGCATGACGGTGATCTAGCCGAGGTCGGGCGGTCAGCGCCCCACAGTTCCCCTGCAGCATATGAACGCCAGGGGGTGAGGGTGACAATAGAGCTGGCCAGCAGAATCGGCCCACTGAAGGAGGCGACTAACAGAGGGCTGAAGACACCGAGGAAGGATTATTTACGGGTGGCCTGGGTGGCCACAGTTCTCGCAGGGAATCGGAGTGCGACCAGGACAAAGGAGATCGAGATTGTCGATCGAAGCCAAGAGGCGAGTTCCAGGAAGCACTTAAGAATGGAATGCGATTGCAGAAACAAGACTTTTACTGGCCTGATGCTTCGGATTCTCACTCCAGCTCCACCGCCAGAGACAGCCGCAGATAAGGATGATGGGGATGCAATGAGTGCAGAACTTATAGGACGCAGTTGTCGTGAAACCACACGCCTATCATAATTAGCAGCGTTCGCGTTCGTTGCTGGGGCTCGTATTTGACGTGATGCTGACTTGTCAGTCGCATCTGAGACCTTAATGGTCGTGATTCCGTCACCGTTGCTGATTCGTGGCCTGATAATGATTCTCGCATCTTCGCTTATATCGGCAATTACTCAGCACTTTGACTCGCAGTCGATTAAAATATTGGTTGCCCGCGCACTGCCGCTTGGTCATCTACTCTGCCAAGGCAGGGTTTCAGAACAGAACTTAGAGAAGGGGTCACAGCGTTTGTAAATCCACTGCGGGCCGGATAACCATGAAATAAAGCAGATCGCGGCTCACGCGGTTGCCATCCTTTTCGTGAATTTCGGCCTTGTCTAAATTGAGGGTGTTGGCTGGTCTCGTCGAATGAGCCGCGATCTGGGAGCTGGTGTCATCCTCCCTCACTGCCGTCTTATGCTCGACCATCCGCTCCGGGGGAATCTTCCACCTCCAACGTAGTTACTTTGCTCGCAACTGAGCAAGATCCGATAAACGACTCCAGACGTGGCACTGGATCTTTCGGTTTCATGACTTCGTTTCCGATCCGTGTAAACCCACACTTCAAGTGGCGTGAGAGGGCGGGTGACGGCTTCCGAGACGTATTTCGTGGACGGAGGCGCCTGCCAAAGTGTGGGGTTGGCTGGATTGAGCATCTCATCTCGTTGGAGCACGCACTGGTCGACAAAGTTGCGTAAGTAAACATTCGTTGTAAGCTCCCGTCGAAGATACTGTAATTCAACAACTTTGTCTTCGGGTTCACTGCATTTCATCTCAACACGCCTGTATAGAGCCCTTACGTAACTGCGTTTTGTGGCTTATTGGGTGGATATGGTGACTGGAGGTCACTGCTTCTGTTAATCCTTTTGACAATTTTACCCTGATCGGCCAGCCGTCGACCAGCCTTAGATTTGCTATGTGAAGCAGAGTCCAATTGGTCATCGAACATTGGAGTCGGACGTCTACCTGAAATATCAATGACCATTCCAGTTTCTTTCATCTTGACTAGATATGCGTCTCTATGCGACTACCTGCAAGGGTTTTAGTTTGGAGTTCCATGACTCTACGTAATCCGTATCCGATGGGGTTACGTATGAACACATAAATAGCACTCTGACGACATCACTGATGTATGGGCTTATTGCCACAGTTGTGCTTCAAAAAGTAGCCCCACCGGAGCTTAAAACCTGTTGAAAAGTAGTTGTAGGCGAAGATCATGTATGTGGCTCAGTCCATAAAATTCTTCTTATTTCATCTGGGTAGGCTTAATTTAACATGTCTCCCCTTTCATTTATTGGGCATCACGCCTCCCCCAAATGGTAC
Source organism: Spirometra erinaceieuropaei (assembly GCA_902702965.1). NCBI lineage: Eukaryota > Metazoa > Platyhelminthes > Cestoda > Diphyllobothriidea > Diphyllobothriidae > Spirometra > Spirometra erinaceieuropaei. The sequence goes on along the minus strand of CACRXP010000470.1, from coordinate 182,814 downwards.
CATTGGTGTTGAAGTTCGACTTAGGTTTAGGGGGTCATAGAAAAGGGTTAGGATCGGAGGTTGGGGCTGGAGGCTAGGTGTTAAGGTTAGAATTTTAGGAAAGGATTAGAGTTAAGGGTAGGAAATGAACATGAGTTTAGATCTACGGTTAGGCGGTAGACGTTGTCATATTTTAGGGCAAGGTGATTCCATACTAACAGCGCAGGTAGAGGTCAAAAGCCCATACACGCGTGTTTCGCCGATATTCCGTCGCTGCACGACACAGCTGCGAGGGGTTTGGCTCGTCAGTGGGTCCCCAGCGTTCCCTGTCTGCCTTCTGGTAGATGCTCCAATTTAGAAATTGTTGCTTTTTAGTTTCCTTAAAAGTTAATTGAAGTATCTACCTGAAAGCAGGCAGGGAATGCTGTGGGGCTCACTGACGGGCCGAACCCCTCGCAGCTGTGTCGTGCAGCGACAGAAAATCGGTGAAATACGCGTGTATGAGCTTTCTGCCAGAACCTGTGCTGTTATTATGAAATCATCTCATCCTAAAGTATACTATTAGCTGCCTGTCGGCAGATAATGAATATTATGCGGTTATCCGCTGTGGCTAATTGACCTCGGCCCAAAAATTAATACTTAAGAACTTTGATCTGAATGTATAGACCCTAAATATACTGATTTACTCCAGATTCGCAGTTGATTTCTAAGGAAATTAAAAAGCAACAGTTGTCAACTTTCATTGTATCATCAGTCGCGGCCATCACGATGGTCGGATTTGACGATATGTTCTTCACACTTTCTCCTTCAATGTGATTGGTCATCACAAACTGGGATAAGTTCGTCCAGAATATCCAACCAATGCCCTCACTTTTCACCTTAACTGCCTGCTCACAGCTTCTAATTTCTAGTATGTCTAATTGCACTCCCACGGTGGTTGATAACCGCGTGCGTCGTGTGTTTCTTGAGTCACGGTTTTCCGATCTGCGATCCTTTAGCAAACACATTGGCATCTCCCACGTCATAGTGATTGTCCAGGCATAAAGATAGCGTGGGTTGAACACTGTTTCCAGGGTCCGCATTGGCGAGCTCGTGGGGATGTATTATATGGCCCCAGGGAGGACAAGGGAATAGGAGCCCCCAGAATACAGGCAGATTTTGTGTCAACATTCAGGAAGTGTACCAATTTCCGCGTTATAACTTTAACCTCAACCCCAACTCGAACAATAATCTCACTAGACTTTAACTCAACGCCACCGCATTACGGTTCATTCCCATTCCCGTCGCCTGCCGGAGTGCCATATAAGCAATCTCTGTTGGTGAACTAAATACCCAACAAACGATCACTTCATTCGTCAAGACCGATGATGAAATCGCAGCAAGCGGCAGTCATTTTAAAGCAGCGGTAAATAAAAGCAGGTACGAGATGTTCCTCATAGATAATTTACACGCAGCACATTCGAATCTTCTTATGCGCCGCTTACATCGGCAGTAGTCATAACTTTTATTCGTTTCCGAGGCCAGGGAGTAGATTATTTTGATGAAGAATAATAACTGATAAAGATGAGGTGGCAAGAATGATCGCTTCTCCTATATTTGTCGCTTTCGATTGGACATTCGTGGTCCCAGGGTGGGAATGCTTGAGATGGGAACACAGGCTCGCCTGGTATAAGGTCACACACGCGGTTATATTGCAGTTGTTTGCCAGGAATTGGGAAGCGGACGGCGGGGTCCCTGGCTCGTACCTGAACTCTAACCCTAATCTTAACCTCAAAACCTAACCCTAAGCCACAAAACCCAACCGTAACTGTACTCCAAAAACGTAACGCCAACAGTGACCCTAACGCTAACCTTAACCCGTTACCCTAAACGTAATGCTAGACCGTAACCCCAACCTTAACACTGAAGCCTACTCCTAACCCTAAACATAAAAATAAAGCCTAACCGCAACCTTAAACCTAAAACCTGACCCTAAAGCCCTAAGCCTAACCGTAAACCTTAACTGTAATACGGACACCTAATCCTAACCTTAAGCCTAAAATCCAACCCTGACCGTAACCATAAAGCCTAAACGTAAGCCCCGAAATCCAAACGCAACCGAAATCCTAAAGCCCAACGCTAGCCCAAACCCTGGTCATAACCCTAAACCTAGCCCTAAACTTAACCCTTACCCTAACCCTAACTTTAATCGTAACCCCAAGGGAAACCTTAATCCTAACCCTAGCCGAACTCTTAAGCCTAACCGTAGCCCTTAATCACAGCCCTAACCCTAACACTGAAACCTGACCCTAAAACGCAAACCCTAATCCTAAAACTTAACTTACGCCTAACCCTAACCCTCACTGAACCCAGCAGCCTGACCGAAACGGGCGACCTGCCTAATTCAGTAGGAGAACACCTACTGATGCCAAGTTCCCTAGACAAGGTAAGCACAACTAAAGGTAACAAGTAAGTAGGCCGACAGTATCAACGCATAATGTCTGGCGAACTACTGCGATCTTACCGGGCACGCTCAGCGGCTAGCTGACAACATGGCCGGCAGTAGGAGATCTAGTCCAGACCTTCAGAGCCAAACGGAGTTGTGGTTGACCGCCCTAATTCCACCTATCCCCTTACTTGTTTCTGGGGTTTGTACAACTCCAGATCATCCAGTTTCAGCACAAAGGCTCCTACTGAAATGCAGCCTCACATTATCCTGGGCCAGCTGACCTGCAGCCACTCTTCTGACCTCTGTTTGGACATACAAACAACAGGTAACACACCTCAAGTTATGTAACACGCACGTCGACACAAGCGGTCTCGGCCGGGCTCCGGCAACCATGCGAATGCAAGTGACGACAGGCTTGGCTCCGCACAGTTAGCGCACGTCAGCGGTCACTGCTGCAAGTCGGATATCTGTAGGCAAGAGAACCCCTCATTTTGGCGTCTTCCGGCTTCAAAATCAACATTGTCATCCTTGCCAACGAAAAAACACAATCGGCTCCTCAATTTCAGACAATCTCAGACGGTAAGCAGAGTCAGGCTGCGACGCCAGTTAACCATTGTGAAACGTTGGTTCGGGAGGCAGATCCAGCGTAAAAATGTACCTGTCATTATTGTTGTTTGACTTACATTAGATTATGGTGAGGATTTAATATGCATGACCGGCGACAAATAAAGCCCAGGGACTTTTGTAATAGGGGAAGATGTAACTTTTAGCTTACATTTTATCCAACTGTGAAAAACTGGAGGGCAAGGCTTGAGTATAGCCAGCACTCCAACCACCTGAGCTGTGAGGCCCCACCGGATGCCGTGAATTTAATCCCATCTGGGCCAAGTTACCCGGCCAGACCCCTGCAACTTATGAAATCCATCAAATTTGATACAGAAGGATGACTGCCTAAACAGGATTTCCCAAGCACTCAATCTAGAATCCATGATAACGACTACCAGGTTCAACTATTTAATTGCTGTCGTTGGCTCAAATCCCACCGAGGCCGCTGGGTTTTTCACAGTCTGGTCGAATAAATCATTAAAATCTGCCAAAACGCCAATTAATTAATTGGGCCTGGTAGTCATTATGGTTGCTTCTAGATTACAGTGAGTGACCGATCTTATGAAATGTTAGCTGAAATTCTGAAATGTGTTTTCGACTAGGAAGGTCTACTTAGGTGGGGTTGAAACATTCATTATCATGTGACATAGTCCTAATATAGTTCGGACTTGGCAGGATGTCAGCTTTTGAATGCTCTACATTCTTATCTTCTGTAGGAACCGTGCTCGGTGAAAAAGGACTACTTAAGTAACATGCATTTGTGCAATGATTTTCGATGGTCTTGAAAATTCAAATATAGTTTATAGCAACCCCGAACAAAAATATGCTTTCTTCCAGTCGTTTGATAGAGAGTCACACCGTCTTTATATTTTTTACTCGCATTTCTGCCGTGTGCTTGTTTTATTACTTCAGGTTGGTACCGAAACAGACCAAGCAGTTTAAAATATGCGAATTAAGGGGGTGTTTAAACGAGTGGTAAATGGATAATGCAAGGTTATTGGTTAGGGAAGGGCCGATTGGTTAAGAGGGCATGCGACAGGCAGACTTAACCTTACCCCAATTGGTCCTTTTAAAGATCGGCCAGAGGGGCTCGAGGATCATAATTCACTGGACACCATAATGCTCGGTTAGGCTTTGTGAGCCGCTTAATTGAAAATATTTCGAGAGGAAGTGATAAAGCATCTGAAGTATGTCTCGACTGAGGAGGAAAATCGTCAGAGGCAGTAGAGTGCCCTATCGAACGCTGCACCCAATTTCGCCCAGGAAAGCCCTGACTAATCCTCCTAAAAAGCCATGCTTCCACTCCGTACCGGTAACTCCTGCCCGGCTATCGCTGATCCGTACGGAATGCATGTTTATTCAGGTTTACAGCCCACCGCTTAAGTTAACTGAATAGGGGTCCGATATCCAGCATTGATGGGACAAAACCAACCAATTAGCTGGCGTCACTAGTCTATGTTATCAACTGACTTTCATGAAAATCGTCGTGTGAAGGAAGCGAGATTCGCATCCTCAGAAACCACACTCTTACCTTTATGAAAAGTTTTCGTCTACATTATCGCATTTGTAACAGAAGTTGCGCTTTGAGCTAGCTGATAGCTGATTTCAAACTGAACGCGGATTACTTCGGATAAGCGCAGATCTTTGGTACGTTAGTAAGACCGCATTTGGAACATAGAATGCCAGCATGGATCGTCTGAATGCAGACAGACAGTGACCCCATCGAGCAGGTGGAACAACGGGCGGCTAAATTTCTGGACCGTCTTGGGACTCTGCCATATCCTGAAAGGTTGACCAAACTGAACCCGTTTACCCTATAGAACAGACGAATGAGATGTAAATTGCTGTGGACATTCCGCATTATCAGCGGACATTGATTATTCGCCCACATCTGGAGATATCTTGGAGTTTACAAATACAGGTCACTTGCACGGTCATCCGTACCAGGTCAGAACGCGAATGCACGTGTCCAGACCAACGGAAGTGTTTTTCAGTCAGCTGACAGTTCGACCGTATAACTCACTCACAATTAGGGCAGTGACCACTGATACCATGGTTGTATTCAAAAGGCAGTTGGTCTGTTTGATTTTTGATAATCGACGACTCTCTCGCTACGGCCAGACATGAACTTTAATTCCTGACTTTACGTCGCATGAAACGAATCACTGCACGTTTGTTGTAAAATGTTTCTGTAAACTTGACAAGTGACAATATTTTATGCTTGCCATACATAACTGCATTTACAATCTCGACAGGGGCAGATGTGGTTATGCAGTCCCACCTGAAGTAAACAAACCTCAGACACCTTTAATACGGGACCGATGGTAATAGAGGGTTTTACAGGTGGGGCCGGGAAATGCACAGGTGAGGAGGTCAAATAGTTGTACGCAAAAGAAAGGCCATTGGGAATGGTTAAGAGATGGCTGCTCTAACCCTAACCGTAACTCTGACCCCTAACCCCTAGCCCTGAGCCCTAATTTCAACCCCTAACTATAACCCCTAACCCTAAGCCCTAACCATAATCCCAACAGTTTTGTGTCCATCAGGTGGGGCTGTATAACCACATCTTAGCCTCAGCCGTACATGAATAGAGTCATCGAGGGTTCCGCTTGTGCCGCCTCGAGTACACACAGTTAATGAATATTATGCGGTTACCACTGTGGCTGATGGACATCGGCCCAAATAGTCATACATGCAAACTTCGGTCTGAGCCTATGGACCTAGAATAAACTGATCTACCCCAAGTTCGCAGATAATTTCTGAAGAATTTACAAAGCAATGCACAAAGTTGGTTTATTAGCGAGAATGCAAAAGCAGTGTTCGCCTACGTGCTTACTTGATTTGGTTTGAGCAGGATGGAAGGGGGGGGGTAGAGGAGGTAGAGGGCGTGCAGCAGAAGCATTAACAAATCTTAGCATTAGATAGAACAGGCTCAATTACAGGAGCAGAACAGGCAGGTGTCTGCGGGCGTCTCTTCTAATCACGCCACGTTTCAAAACATTGAAAGCGACAGCAGCCGAAGGACGCCGGACCGGCTTATTGGCGTCTGACCTTGGTTTCAAATGGCCTTCAGGCAATACTGTGCGTCAGCAGCTCTTGGCATGCAATCAAGGCTGCACAGCAAATCAGAATTCTGGGATTTTCGTCAGGCTTCTGCAAAAACTGTGTCTACATCTTTTTCAGGTTAACTTTTTACCGAGTAACGGTCAGATGTGGTTATGTAGCCACACCTGGAGTAATCAAAACCCAGTCACCTGTATTACGAGGCCGGCGGTAGTAGGAGCTTTTTACAGGTGGGGCCGAGGAACGCACAGACGACGAAGTTAAGTAATTGTATGAAAAAGAAAAGCTATTGAGAATGCGCGGTTGTACTTTGAGTGATTGAGAAATAGCTGCCCTAGCCCCTGACCCTAACCCCTAACCCTAACAGTATTGTGTCCATGAGGTGGGGCTACATAACCACATCTTACCCGAAATATTTTATCGCTTTCAACATGCCTCTGTATCTAAATGTCACCCAAACGGGCCACGTGGCGGATGCGCTGGACCAAAACAGGGATCATGCCGGATCATAACAGGCGTTATCGGAACGCGCACTATAACAAATGCCAACATTTCGGGGGAGGTGGCAGACCCAGTTGCCGACAGAAGCCGTACATATTGGGACTCCTGCGACCCTCCACATAGTTGTTGTTGTTGTTGTTGTTGTTGTTGTTGTTGTTGTTGTTGTTGTTTAAGATCTTGGTCGTTTGCTGTGTGGACCAGGGGGTGTGGAGTCAGGGGTCAAGGTGCGGGCTCGACCATGCTATCCACCTGCGTCCTTCCTCGCCTCCGGTCTCCTCGACTCTGCTTTGGCACCGAGTACAGGTGGGGGAGGGGGAGAGGGTGCGGCAAGACCACACTCACTATAAACTAAATCACGCGCGAGTCACCGTGCCTGCTCCCAGCTCGCTACAGAGCACACAGCGGACATCATCGGCAACGACAGTTGAACTATCATATCTAAATGACATTGATGGATAAAGACGAAGTGAGATTAGAACAGCACCTTATTCAGTCGTATTCACATCTTCTTTATCCATCTCCACCGCCTGTCAACACCTTAGGATCGAAGTGCATATACAACACAGAGAAAAAAGTGTGGCTTTTAAAGAGCCACTTTTCGCCACAAGTTACACGCGTAAGTCACCGTCCTGCGTCCCCAGCGCTGTGGGGGTACTTGGCGAACATCTTCATTCTTTGCCTCTATTGGCAGTTGTCATGATCTTCCAGTTAGAGGATGGAATTTTAATCTCTGGAAGTTTTCTCGCCGGCATTCAACTATACCCCAATTGCAGACCAACAAGTCCTGCTAGTCATTGAGCCAGGGTCGGATGAATCTCGTTTTCAAAATGTGATACAACGAAGTATGCGTCGAGTGGCCTGTCGACAAGCGAATCATTGCAAACATGACTTACGTGGGGGTAAGATTTTAACTCACACACGAGAAGCGAGATAACCTTTCAAGGACGTCTTTGCTTGCCTGTTGTGCAGGTGGTCACGCATGTCGGCACCCACATGTCTCCAGTCCGTAGACCCGGTCCAACACGCGTGACCATCAAGGTCATTTGTCACGCTGCGAGCTCCTACGAATGTCTGGCCGACCAGAGACAGTGCGTGCGTGCGCGCGCTAGCGGCCAGCACTGGCATCACCATGCCTGATCGGTCTGTGCCACGCACTCACGACTGACCACCTCACGAATTGTTTTGCGTTGGCTGACCGTTACTCTACTTGCTTCTACGTCTGAAGTCGTTTACCGGAGCTGGTGTAGTTGTAGACAAAGCGACTATGTCGGAGAAACTGGGAGATTACTCCGTAAGCGAATCGCCGAGCACGCAGCAGCAGTGAGGCGGGGAGACGTTAACTCTCAGGTGGCGGCACACTCGACGGCACCCGGTCATATTTTCAAATTTCAAGAGGCCGAAATCCGCGCAAGGGGTGGCAACCGCGTGAGCCGCGAGCTGCTCGAGTCATGGTTCTTAGGCCCGCAATCCATCAACAAGCACAATAACCTCCCGGTACCATATTCCGTGCTGAAATTTTCCCTGAGCAGGAGAATCAGTCACGTGGGGAGGGCGCGGGCGAGCAATTATTCCGGTGACAGTGAGCCAGTTTGCCGAGCAATCGTCACACCAGCATCCAGCACGGATGACGAAATCACGGCCATTAACGACTCGGCCTCGGACCGACAAGCCACCACTGCATCAATTACGACCCCAGCGGTCATTGCGAGAACTTTTAATTGCCGTGCGCATACGGTCCACGTGCTACAAATACTGCACTCCTGGTGCCACCATCACCTTTATCTGCGAATGCCTCTAATGATGGATTCAAGTGAGAATCCGAAACGTCCGGCAAATAAATTCTTGTTCCAGTGATCGCATCTTCATCCTCTGAACTGCTACCTGCAACTCGCCTGTTCGCTTCTATCAGATGCCCGTGCATTGACTGAGTCGTTAACATTGCTCATCTGGAGTACCACATCCCAGGAAAACGGATTACTAAGGGACAGTTGCTACCAAATCACCCTCAATCAACTTTCAGGACGTTGCTTAGTAAAAACAGGCGGTGCTTTGCGATTGGAATGTAAGTGGAATAAAGCACACAGGCGATAAAAGCCAAGGAGAGCACTGGAGGGTTTACTGTGTACACATATTTTTACACTGACAGGACGGGTACTAGCTAAAAGTCCAGACATGTATTTCGCCGATATTCTGTCGCTGCATGACACAGCCGCGAGGAGTTCGACTGATCGGTGTTCCCCTTGTGTTTTGTGCTCGATGCTTCATTTCCAGAAGTGCATGGGACACAGTTTCACTGGGTATCTTCTGTAAACCCCCAAGCTGTATCCTAGTGTATATTCCATCCTTCTCAACAGGAAATAACCCAATGCTGTAGTGCTTAAGATGCATCCATTATTTCCGATGCTAGGACGGCGTAGCAGGAGAGGAGATTTGATAATCCTTCATCGTTATATGGCGGAATGAGGAAGAAAGAGGTGTTGCAACGCCCGACTACATGTCGCGTTACATCCTTACGAATAACACCGCCGCACTACACCGAGCACTGGCTGTCTGGGTATTCCAGACAGATGCAGACAGCTGATTCCTCCATGCCTTGAAGCCACTCTCAAGTCTCCATCTTGTTTAATAGGCGTGGACTAACCTTGATGACTAGGATTTGGTATGTAGTGGGTAACAAGGATCGTTAACCCGATCCCACGTTAACTTACGAGTCAGATTAAACCAAACTTAACTGCAGACCCAGTAGGTCCCTCGATGTCACTGACTCCCGTACACAAAGTGGGCAATAGACGAGGAAGTTCCCGCTATTGTCCAGTCAAATCTGTTTTTGCCTCGCTCGAATTCAAATTTGCACACCCGTATTCCCCTCAAATAAGACTTAACCGGAACGGAAAGTATAATTACGGTGTCGTTAAGGCTTAAACAAAATTGAATAAGGACCGCTTCAAAAATGCATAGCAGAGGGAACAACCGTAAAAAAGCTGCGAACAACGAGAAGGCATGACAAAGTGGTCACCACAGACAGTCGAAGAAATGCATTGTTTATAAAACCTCGCCTGTATCCTCTCAATAAGGTGAAGGTCACCGTCACTGTTACCTATTAGCTGAAAGTATACCAAGTCAACTTTAAGCTTCAATCATCGCGAGTGCAGACTCGAATTTAGAACACCACCGTGTGATTGTTTACGATATTTTCTTTGGTTTTTATCTAACGATTGCGTCTTTAATGGGCCAACTGACAGTCCAAAAGTCAGATCGGAGGGCACAATAAGCTGCTTAGTTTAGCCAGCCATGAGTGACTGAAAATGAGCGACAGCTTAGCAGAGACTGGAAGTGCTTTTCAGTTCTTGTTTAGGTGGTAGACGTCAGGCCTTTTCATCTACTGTGCAGTCGAGTGGCAACGCTTCCTCACAGACAGGGGTCAGATGGGCATAGCGGTTGGTCTGATTGCAGCTTCCGCACATGAGTTTCGTTGGCAGGTGTTGTCGACAGAGTCTCGGACTTTTTGCCCCCTCTTCGTTTTTTTTATAAGGTCCCACGACTATGAAAACACCGTGGATGAAATAAATCGACGCCAAATGGATTCCGTCTTAAAATGACGAAATACTGTAAAATACACGATCGAAGGAGTCAAATGAGCAATGGTATGGTTTATGACCGGGGTTTCTTACTCTGGGGAGCAATTGCGCTAAGCAAAAGAACTAAATATCTAAGAACTTTGTGGTATTACAAATTTTGATCTTCCAAATTGTTACCAATTAAAAAGTGCCAGTATTTTTACCATTTAATAATAATAGTAAATTCGTTTAATAACCTTTGCAGGCACTGTCAAAAGGTATTGCATTGTCGTATTTTTGCACTGATGACTACCTTAGGATATCTTTACCACCACGAAACAGCCACAGCTAGTTCCTTTTATTCCTTTCTCTGGCACGTACAAATAAATATTGCCAGTCATTTTCTTTTTTTAGAAACTTCGGTCATAAACCATACCCTTGCCGGCAACAACAAAAACAACAACTGACTGAAATTTTGAAACTGACGTGGTTTATCCGCGTAGATGCACGTTTTTAAACTGTCAACTTGTTTGAACAATCAAAACCGTATGACTTCCGGTAATCATATTGGAAAAAACAAGGTAGCAGACGTTTTTTTCCGAATAAGGTTTAGTGCGGAAATATAAACAGGACAATCCAGTCCTTCGTACGGAATAGGACCGATTAGGACTTTAAGCCCTTTATCATGTCCTCCAGTGGCGCACGCCATAAGTGTCATTTTGCTAAAGAGTTCCGACTGGGGGTTCCTAGCAGGTGGCCAAATAATTGTTATGAGCGAATAATTGCTAAGCGTTAGCGACATACAGTACCTGTGCTAACTCATGAAATGCCGAGGACAAAATTATATTGGACAATGTAGCGTATTTTTGGTGTCGTTATTTGTGTTTATTTAGTTGAAATAAGGACGAAAAGACCGTTTTCTGAAGGAAAGTTTGATACGGATCTGTATATTAAATAGAAAACGGCCGGATTAAGGCGAAATCGGAGGATTCCTGATATTCAAGCAGTTTCGTACGCTATTAAAGCTTTCGGATGAAAATTCTTTGTGTAACCTTATCAATCTTTTTAAGAAGATTAATAAAAGGACGAAATTTTGTAATAAACTTTCGAACAAAAAGAAAAAATTAAATTTCAATATCAACAAAATCAGGGAAATGCAGATAAATTATTTCTTATTGTGTTCAGGAAGTAACGTGCGATTCTTTATCTAAAAATTCTATTTTACAAATTCGTAAAGTTTTATGTTTCAAAATACCGAAATAAAAAAGTTTATCAGTGTGATTGTTTTACCAGACTGAAAATGCGTGTCGTAAACGAATATATATTGAGTTCGCGCGACATGCCGTCACTTTGCTCTGCCACGCCAAACGATAACTATGTCTAAACAATACTTATTCGAAGTTGACTTCCAGCGCATTCGAAAATTAGCGGCGGAGGGAATCCCGCGTGAGTCGTTAGCTAGTATTTTCAATATTAGCAAGGTCACTCTGTGGCGCATTATTAATGATAAAACTGTTCCTCGAAATAAGATAGGGGGACCAAAACGGTCCACAAGTAAGCAAGACGACGATTTTATTCGTCGTACATTAAAAAAGTTTCATTACATGCCCATTGAGACCATTCAGCGGGAACATCTGCTGATGTTTTCTATGAACATCATTAGAAAAAGGATGAAGGAATTTGAACTGCAGCGACGGAAGGCCATGATTAATCCATATTTAAGTAGAAAACTAATTAGAGAACGGCTTTTATTTGCTAAGAATTATATTGAATACAGATCTTCATTTCGGAAGAGCATTTTCTTCTGCGATGAGGTTCTATTTTTAGACAAGCCTACGAAGTCGCTCCAAACCGTCATATGTGGAAAGAACCTCCCAAGAGAACACACTACACCGACGGCAACATTCAAGAACTGTCGGCGGATGATGGTTTGGATGGCGATTAAATTCGGTGAGCGGCCTGTCTGGCGGTCAACATCCGACACCATCAACAGCAAGGTGTTCATTGCAATTGTCAAGGATGCTTTCGGCTACAACGGCATAAATCGGCGCCGAATGGATACTGTAATTTTGCAGGACAATGCACCTGTCCACCGCTCTGAAGAGGTACGAATTTGATGCCGCTTGCAAATATAATCTAACATTTTAGACAACAACCACGCTCTCCGCAATTGGCCTCCAATCCATTTTCATCCCGGCCAACAGTCCCGATCTGAATCCAATCGAAAATCTTTTTGGAATAGTCAAAAGAAATTGGCACAAAGCTAAGAAGACTCTTTCAATGCAGGAAAAATTGGATTTCATACTTAATAATTACATTTTACAATCCACCATAGATAACCTTGTGATGTCTATGTCGGACAGACTTTCTGCTGTTATTAATTCGAATGGACAATCTACAAAGTACTAATTTTTTGTATCTGTTCCTGTCCTTAATTATTTTTGACCTTTTATGCGCCCTCCTCCTTTATACGTCCTCATACGTAGCATTTATTAACTTGGTTGTAATATAGGCGTTTCTCAAAAATGTGACTTTTGTCGAAAATTATTTATTTTTATCTCAGTAAATAATATTTTCTTAACCAAACTTTGTTTTATTTCTTCGAAACATCTTTTATTTTCCGCTATCAGACTTTGGGAGCCGTAGTGTTTACCGATTTTGCGTTAAAGGCGTTAACCTGTGTTAATTCGTGACATTTCATGAGTTAGCACAGGTACTGTAGACATGCAAGACCGGAATGGCAATTTCCAGTTTATGTGGCGTTATCGACCAACTATATCCGTCAGGAGACCTGATATGTGAAATCGAACACATAGGCGAATGCCAGTTTTATTCAGCCTAGAATGCTTCCGATCGCAGTTGTAGGGACAGAGCCCTGGCTCAAACGCTAGTAGGTCTGACCCAAATACTTGTATAGCCGATTCAGGTTTAAGTCTCATGTTTTTTCCGGACAGAAATTTGTGTGGGGCTGGATGATAACCAGAGATAAATCAGCAATAATCATGCATGTCTTCCATGCCTTTGTCGGTAATACTTCATCAGTATTCGTGCTCCGTGCTGCTAAGACATCTAACATTCAAGAAGTTAAATACTGCACTAGATGGTGTTACTATGGTAGCTGAAATCGTCCAGTGATTGGTTAAGTGGTGCGCGTCGATGGACGTGGGACCGAAACGACCTCCTTTTGTCAGCCCTATGGACTGGACGGTCAGTTTACCCTCAAAGGAACTAGGGGATTTTAAAGCCAAGGTCCAATAAGTACAATTTTCTGCGGAGGATGGGTGTGTAAGAAAGCGCACTGATGTGCCTGTATTAAATAGCTGCGTGGGTTGCTCTATTGTCTCAGTAGCCCAGTAAACACACCAGAGTGACATTCAGCAATATGCTTCAATTGCTTAACGAAATGAGCACTTCCCTTTTGCCTCGGAATTTTGTATTTAGAGCCTCTACAGACTGTCATATAAGCCAGATCTTAGTCCTCAGATAACAAAAGCAGCTTAAGTAAGCAGAGGAGTCTACCTTAAATTTTCATTGCTCCACTGGACCCTGGTGAGCCAGCGTCTGAGTCGACAGCATAACCGGTTGGCGAAGGCAAATAAATCGAAAATACCAATGGCAGGCAGTGTAAAACTCTTCGAACTTTTGATGACATAACCTTATGCTGCATAGACGGTATATGTCGGTGTACCAAGCGGAAACTCCTGGCTGACGTCAAATTATGCTGTCGTTGGTATGCCCGCACAATAAAGAAATTTCTTTAGAATTCTTTGGCCTGGTGGTGTCAAAGTACTTTTGACGCGCCTCCACGCCCCACTCGGTTGCGTTCGTTGGTCTTAATGACAGGCATTGACGTTGGTATGGCAACCAGTGTGTAAAAAGGGGACGAAAAGTCAGTCAGTATGTTATTACCCTTGACTTTGTCGGTAATAACATACTGACTGCCTATATCATGCACCGCTGTGAGGCTGCTGGTTGGGCTGCAGAGAGAGCCCGTAAGGCCCACCGGAACGAGTGAATTCCGTAAGAACGATCGGTGAGCGCTACCTACCATTGAAAAAGTCAGTCCCTGCTTTCAGTATACACCGTGAAGACCGCCGACGGTCCTCTGGAGATATTTAAAAATCTTACTCAGGATATGAAAGACAAGTCCCCACAAAAGTGGGTAAATACGGGCAACTATGTTGTTGTGTATGTATTCGCGCGCTGCCTGTCTAAAACGTAGGCGCAGTTCTGGCTGGATGTGAATTTTCAAAATCTTTGGGGGAAAAACATCGGCGCATTTTTCGTCCAAAGCCAGCTTTACCGGTCCGCTGCACACGGTGACTACAGATCATCTGTTTACCACCCCAAAAACTATCACCCAATCTAACGGATAAAAATGAGGACCCTGGTAACGGAACTGAGGGGGCGAGGACGAAGTGAATGTGAAAATAGTAAACAACCAAATTGTGAAAATATAGCGTTCCTTCTTGTGGAATCATCCAGTGACATTGACGGTAAAAGCACCGGCGCTCGATTCCGACAAACTTCAGTAAATTCAAAATCGACATAAAACTCACTGTGGCCTAGTCCCAACCCGACTTGATAGCTTTGACAGAAACATGGTTAAATGCGCAGATAAAAGATGGTTTGCAACTTCTCCAAATGGACCGAAACGGACGAAGGGGTGTGGGGATTGCGATATTTATACGAGATGGCATCGACTACGTCAGAGCCGAGCCTTCCCCATTTTGGCACATTGATTGTGAAATACTCAGTTGTTACTTGAAGGTGCCAAACCGTCCTAGCCTTCATATGGCCCGGGTTTACAGACCGCCAGGCCAGTGGACGGATGCGGACGATGGTTTTATCACCGAGATAAAAGAAACTTGTCAAAGCAAACACATAATGCTACTTGGTGATTTGATGCATTGCAAGCGATCATAAAACTCCTTCGAACAGAAATGTATTCAATTGATCACAAATGAATTCCTTACCCAACATGTTAAAGTGGACATTCGATTCAGAGACGGACAGCAGTCCAGTTGTCTGGACCCCATCATCACTCAGGATGATAGTTGCATTCTCGGATTGGGATCGCACACGCCCCTTGGTCGAAGTGACCACAGCGTTCTTATTTGGGAGTATTGTCATTTTTGTGCACCCGAAATTCGAGCTGCTGTGAAAAGAAATGTATGGAAAGATTCGGACCCACAACAGCTTGAGCACGGCCAATGCTATATCCGCATGAGCTACGAGGCCCAATCAGTAACCGAGAGGTTCATCATATTTAGGTCAGTTTGGTCGCCCAGCTTACTGAAACGTATGGAACCCGCCAATTCTGATACACTTGAAAAGTCAAGTCACCAAAAGAGGATTTCTTAGGCAATCGATTCAAAATCCTTCAGTATTGACTTTATATGGCCACAGTTGAAAGTTCGATGGACTCTCGTTCGCATTCTCGGGAGGGGTAATAATATTTTCTGGGTAGAAGACAGATAAGTCTTCGAAGGAAATTCAGTTAATTCGATGATAAACACGAGGGCAACGGTAGGGTGTGGGGCCCACAACTAACTTGAGTTAGCCTGTGGACCGTGTCTTACGTTGAACGGTGGTAGAAGGCTTTTCACGGCAGAGTAACACACAAGACGGCGAGCAAAAAGACACAGAAAATAATTCATATTGACCCAACTGTGAAAAACTCGGCGCCTCGGTGGGATTTGAACCCACGCAGTAAGGGGAAGGCTTTAGCGCAGCCAACGCTCTAACCACCTGAGCTACGAGGCCCCGCCGGACGACGCGAGTTTAATCACATTTGGGTCAAGTTACCCGCCCAACCTACTGCAACGTCTGGAATCCACCAAATCTGATACAGTAAGTTGACTGCCCAAGCAGGATTTCCTAAGTAATTCATCTAGAATCCACCGGATGACTACCAGGCTCGCGTAATTCATTGATGTTTTGGCAGATTTTTGAATAATTCATATTGGTGGATTCTAGGTGAATTACTTAGGAAATCCTGCTTGGGCAGTCAACTTACTGTATCAGATTTGGTGGATTACAGACGTTGCAGTAGGTTGGGCGGGTAACTTGACCCAAATGTGATTAAACTCGCGTCGTCCGGCGGGGCCTCGTAGCTCAGGTGGTTAGAGCGTTGGCTGCGCTAAAGCCTTCCCCTTACTGCGTGGGTTCGAATCCCACCGAGGCGCCGAGTTTTTCACAGTTGGGTCAATATGAATTATTCAAAAATCTGCCAAAACATCAATGAAGACACAGAACATAGGAAAATTTCTGTCGAAAGTCACTTAGGACGCTGTCATTTGGCAAGGAGAGTGAGCGCGATAAGTGAGAAATAAACAAAAAGCGATTTTCAAAAAATAACGGACTTTGAATAAAACGCCACCGGTAAGTCTACATTTCGTCAAGATGAGAAGGGAAGTTAAAATAAGGGAATTGTGAATAATAAGTGATGTTTACGGTCACATGGAATTTTAGGGCATATTTTTTGTAGTTGCCATCTACTTGTGGGTCCTTCACTCTATCATTACCGTTATGTGATACAGGGTTGTGTCGGGCAACAATGAAAAATTGGAGTACATACCAGAAAGCACATAGTGGGAGGCTGGGGCACTCACTGATTAACCGAAACCCCCACAACCGTGCCGTGCAGCGACGAAACATGCGTGTCTGGATTGTCAGCTGGTACCTGCGCTGTCAATATGTTGAATTATTCAGTATGCGTATACTACTGTCTGCCCGCTGCCAGCGGTTAGCCCACACTAACTGTTGGATTTCAGCTCAGATATTTATATCAACTTTCGAGCTGAGTCTAGGAAGGTTTTTTTCGAAGGATTTCCTCCTAGTGCACGCAGTAGTATCCAGTGAAATTTAAAAAGGGCAACGCTGTAGAGGTTCAGGTCGGTGAGTATTCCAGTAGGTGACCTGTCTCATGAAATGCTAGCCGAATTTCTGAAATATGCCTTCATTTCGAATAGGTTACCTAAGATGGGCTGTCATATCAATTATCGTTTCGCATAATACCAAGATGCTTCAGTCACATCAGGATGCCGTCTTTCGAATAACATTCTTATCGGCCGCCCATGTAAGCTGTAATCCTCAAAAATGGTTACTTAAGCAGTATGATTTTTCGATTGATTTTCGATGCCCCCATAGATCTAAATATGTTTTATGGTAAACTTGCACAAAATATTGTTTCTTTTACTCAATTGGTAGCAAATTACGTCTTCTTCAAACTTTATACTTGAAGATGGAGTAGCTTTTGATTTTAAACAGTTTCTAATTATGAGATCTGCCAAGATTGTGAAATGCCTAATCGTACAGCATCGCATCAGCACATTTATGAACAGGAGAGTGGGCGTTCACCGGGAGGGGTTTATTTGAGATCCGACGTTTCGGGTAGTTTACTCGTCTACCCATCTTCAGGGACTGAGAGGTCCTGTGCACAGCACTCCTTATTATGGCGCCCTTTGTCCAATGCGTGATCCGCCAATGCCGCCTGTGTGGCTGCATCCAACCCGCATGTCGCCGTGACCTGAATCGCCCCCGTCGGCCGCGGTGATGACTGACGGCCCCGATTGTCCCGCGCCGTGACTGTCCCCCGCTAAGAAGGTTCTTAAAGTCAGATAAGGGGGAGGCAGATTGATGTGGCGGTTGACAGAGCGGTCGGTGGACATCCAGGCTTCTTGCACTTGCCTTGCTGTGTGGTCGCCGCCCCGGCCCACAATCTCAACGGCGTCAAAGTTGAAGATGTGTCCCATTTGCGCGGCATGGGTTGCTACC
>CACRXP010000470.1:108939-163900 GCA_902702965.1 Spirometra erinaceieuropaei | reverse complement strand
CCATTTGGTTGGCGGCAGACGAGAACATCCAAGAATGGAAGTTTGTCCTCGACTTCCTCTTCCATCGTGAACTGTAGATCGGGCATGATTGAGTTCAGTACTTCCGCATAGTAGTTGATTTTATCCTGGTCTATGATCACGAAGGTGTCATCAACGTAGCGTGCCCAAAACTTGGGTTTGTACTCCTCGAATAGTCGTCTCTCGAGTTTTTGTAGAACCGCCTCGGCAATGAGTCCGGAGATTGGTGAACCCATTGGAGTGCCCTTGATCTGCTCGTATGTGGTCCCTTCGAAGGTAAAGAATGTCTTGAGGCAGTGCCCCATGAGTTCTATGAGATCCTGAGCTGTGGGCTGGCCATCGCCTCCGTCGTAATTTTGACGTAGCAGGTCACTGAGCGTTTCGACCGCAAGGGTCTGTGGTATGGACGTGAAGAGTGAGACGACGTCAAAAGACACCATCCTTTCATTCGGTTCGATCGTGACTGCCCTTATTTTGTCAAGGAATTGTTCTGCTGAGTGCACCGTTGTTTGTGAGCCTGCAGTTAGGAATCTTAGCTTCTGAAATAGCCAGCTTGCAAGCCCGTATGTGGGTGTGCCTCGGAGCGAGACGATAGGACGGAGGGGAACATCTGGCTTGTGTACTTTTGGGAGACCATAGAATCTCGCCATAGCGGTTTCTGCGGGCTTTGCCATATACCAGTCTTTGACGGTGATGACCTTGTCCTTTTTTAGTCGAGCCAGAGTTCTGTTAACCTTTGCCACTAGGGACTTTTGACTGGCGGCGTCGCTGACTTTGTAGGACTCTCGATCGTTGAGGAGCAGGAGGGCTTTGCGTCGGTAGTCCACCTTGTCGAGGATGACGGTTGACCGGCCTTTGTCAGCAGGCAGAATGACTATTTCGGTGTCCGCTTTCAGCTCCCTTAGGGCCTTTTGTTCATCTCTTAGCAGGGCATGGGTTTTCCGATGCGACATGAGAAGTGAAGAGACTTGATGTCGAAGGAGGTCCTTTACCTCGTCTGTGGCGCCGGTTTGACGAAGCACTGATTCGAAAGAAGCAATGAAGGTGACCGGGTCGGCGTCAGTTGTGTTAAAACCAGATCCACGTTGTAGAACTTTTGTTTGGGTCACAGTAAGTTGTTTTGACGAGAGGTTATGTACTATCTTTTGTTCGGTTTCCTGGTCTTGTGCGGTCTGCAGTGTCATGAACTTTATCGATAAATCCGCATCTCTGTTAGCACGTTTCTTTCGTCCCAATGCTAGTAATGTGTTCTCCACTGAGGCGGCAGTCGATTCCCCACACCGGCGTGTAACAAGCATCCGGTATTTTTCAGCACTGTGTGCGTATTTCTCAAGTCGCAGGTGACAATCTTGTATGAGTACCCCTGTCATTCGCCGACTATGGCGGAACACCGTTTGTTTAGCCAATTCCGTGTTGACTGGAGGCTTGTAGGAGAGGCATTTTGGCATAACATAGTTGGCAAGGCATCTGTGAAGGAAATGGAGCTGTGCATAGGTCGAGGCCTGTCGGAGGACAGTTTTTTCCCAACGTTGGGAAAAAACTGGGAATCGGATTTTCACTACTATTGACATTTATGAACGCTACGTATAATGCGTACAATGTGGTCCACAGTCATCGCAAAATTTCATGAGCCCTATGTCTCCTCTTTATACTAGCACGATAAGTATACAGCTTGTAGTTCGATGAGAAGTAAAAACGATCGCAGCAACAAGAGCTTTATCCGCCTTACGTTTCGGGTTCTCACTCGAACTCATAATCAGCCACAAACTCAGTTGCGTAAGGACGCTATATCGACGTGTTGAGACGCATTGCATTAAACCAGAGGACAAGGTTGCCGAATTCCTATATCTTCGACGGGTTTTCCGAGAAAACGGTTACCCGTGCAACTTCGTCAACCGATGCACTCGCGAACGAGACGAGCGATAAAATCGTACCGACTCCAAATTCTGGCGAACGATCCCGTACTTTAAGAACGTCTCCGAGGCCGTTAGTCGCCTTCTCGCACTACTCGGGGTTAGAGGTCACCATAAGGTGTCAGGTCACAAAACCCAAGCCCCCACTGCTACGGCAAGAAACACCTGGAGTCGTTTACCGGATCTGGTGCAGTTGCGGACAAAGCAGTTACGTTGGAGAAACTGGAAGACTGCTCTGGACGCGAATTGCCGAACCCGCGGCAGCGGTACGGAGAAATGACGCCAACTGTCAGGTCGCGGACCATTTGACGAGACCCGACCACACATTCAAGTTCGATGAGGCCGAAATTCTCGCGAGAGGGGATAATCGCGTGAGCCGCGAGTTGCTTGAGTCATGGTTCACGGGACCTCAGTCTATCAACAGGTGCAACGACATCCCCACTCCATATTCGGTGCTGAGGCATGGGTTGGTAAAAGTAATTGACCACTCGGGGAGCGCGGAAGCCGGTGAGCCAGATGGCCGAGCCATCATCACGCCAGCATCCAACACGGGTAATGAGATTTCAGTAGTTAACAACTTGCATGCTGGTCATTAAGCCATCAGCGTATCAGCGGGCGACAATTCTAGATGCAGGGGAGAACGGTCAATTATCACAAGTATGCAGTAGCATAATGACTGCATCCTATAAATTCTGCAACTTCCTGTGCACGAATTACCCGTTTCTGTCACTGTCTCTGATGATGGGTTCGGGCGAGAATCCGAAACGTCAGGCGAATAAAGCCCTGCTCCAGCGATCGCTTCTACTTCTTAGCATCTAGTGCCTGGAACTCGCATCTTCGCTTGTATCAGCAGATACTCTTTCTTCAAGCATAAACTTTGAGGAAATAAAGTAGTTCGCCACCAACTGCGTAAGAGGATGAATGTTTTCGCGCATGTTTTCCAAAAAGATATATTTGGATTTAGGAGAAAATCGAAAATCAGTGGCAAAATTCATGCCACCTTTGTAGTCATTTTTACAGAAAGCAGCTCACGCAAACGGTCGAAAAGAAGTTCACTTGAAAGCTGGCATCCTGACAGAACTGTAGTGTCTTATAATTATTCTACAAGATATCTAACATGGCAATCCTAATAAAGTAAGCGTGTCAAACTGAAAACACATTTCAGAATTTCAGTCAAAATTTCATGTGATAGTATATGCACTGTCTTTCGGGAGGAGTTTCGTTCTGCCGACAGTCGCAGTGTATTTCTTCCAAAGCAGCAGACGCCCTCGGGCTGACCTTTTAAAGAACACTTTCCTCTCTCCCTCCATCCCTCCTCTGCACCAAAATTCGTTCATTCCTGTAGGCCACTGCCTCCCGAACCGTGAATTCATGCCCCTGGGCGTGAGCCACCATTTGGCTGACATTTCAAACGGTGGGGCCCGGTGTCCGCTGCCGAAGCCTGTGCAGCACGGTAGTCGAACTGGATTTCACAAAATCATCTAGGGAGGCTAACTCATAATGGCCGCACCGCTGCAGCGTGTTCGGCAATTCGTGTCCGGAGCGGACTTCCAGTTGCTCCGACGCATTGAGGTGCGCATTTTTGTGGCGCGTCACAAAAGGCAGGGAGAAGACCCTCGAGCCAGAACTGCGAATTTCATTAACAGTAACGTTCATGAAGAGAGAAGGCTCGTCGGAAAAAGTGAGTTGTACTCGTGAATTTTCGAGCTGGTGACACCAACCCGTCGTCAAACGAAATAAACAAAGGAGAAAGTGAAATGGTCAGACAAAATTGGTTGACGTGACAGGGCAGCCACTGACAGGCAAACAACTAATTTACGAAATGGCGGTGGACATATAATTAGGCTAGGATCTGTGGCGGGGGAGGGGAGGGGAAACTGTTGCGGCTCCCTGTGTTGGCAGGTAGGGGGATGATTGATTCAAAGGGACTACGGACAGTGGACTTAATTATCGTCGATCTGACATGCGGGCAGAGGTCAGTGAGCCAACGTAGAGGTGTTAGGGATTGCAGATGCGGTTCGCTTTGTCTGGGGTAGGGGATGATGAAATTTTGCGATTATACGTGGCCCAGTGTTGTTTAGCGGCTGTTGTTAGGTCGTGGGCGCAAGTCGGTGAGTCGGGCACGCAGACCTTCGTAATGAGCATCCAGATCGACATGGCGATTGATGCTGGTCGTGTTAAAGTGCCAGGCTTCGAGGAATTCTCGGGCTTGTTTGGTGTTTGCCGTGGCAACAGCTTCAGTTCCTTCCCAATTGAAGCAATGATCGCATTCAAGGGCGTGCATAAACACCAGTGACAAAGGGTCACGTCGGCGGATGGCTAGCTTATGTTCGTTTATGCGTGTCCCGAGTCGTCGGCCTGTATGACCAACATAGTCGCAAGAGCAGCTAGCACACGGAATGCGGTAGATGACATTGGTTTGCTGCTCTTTGGGAATAGGGTCTTTTACTCGAGATGGCGTTGCGCGCAGGGAGGACGCTGGCTTGTGTGCAATGAAGATGCCAAACCGATTTAGTTGTCGGGCGACCGCTTCGGAAATGCCCTGCATGTAGGCTAGAGAGAAGTATTTCCGTAGTTCTGGTCCCTCATTAGAACCAGCGCCTTGTGGTTGTCTCCGATGTGTGAGACAATTTTTCACAAAGCTAACCGCATATCCGTTGAGCCGGAATAACCGATACAGGAAAGCGAGTTCTTTATTAAGTAGATCATCGCTGTTACAGTAACGATGGGTCCGTTCATGCCTGCGAGTGGGCAAAAGGCTGAAATGCATAGTTAGGCATGGAATGCCGACGTCACATTGTGCGGACAGGGATATCTCCTCCAGCATGTAGTCCGGAAGAAGAAGAAAGACAATATTTGGATCCTGTTTCGTAAGAAAGAGGGCCTAGTAATGTCTGTTTCCGACTACTCAGCATAACGACAGTAGATTGATACCTGTTATAAGTGATGAGGAAGGTCGGTCGATCGTCGGAAACAGTCTGTTCATTGTTGTGAGCTTTCACTTGTTCTGTGGTTTCTACTATCTCTAACGATGACTCCTGCATGAGTTAGAAGGCTCAGAACCGGTGCTCGACCAGCCTTTTTACTCACGTATACACGCACCTGGAACTCGAACTTTCGCCTCCTTTCGTACATACCTGTTATGCTGAGACTGTAAACGCACAAGGGAAATTGAAGGAGTTGGTTATAAACCTGACCACTGTCTGGTCTATAGCGACAACGGATGAGTGATGTAAGGGGACTGATGAAGTTCAGTTTTATGCAGTTCTTATAACCCATCTGCGAGGCCCCGTCTCGGGGCTATCTGCGACGTGTGCGAGCACATGTTGGTGTCTCTGGTCCCGCCTGGTGGCCAGGATTGTGATTGGCTGAAGGCAGAATAAGCCCGAAACAGTTCCCCTGGAAGTCGTTCCTTCTCTACGCCTGTCTCGGCCTACGGCTGCTACATCCCAGTTGCTGGGATTGGCAGTGAAGTTCATTAATTTCTCAGTAGTAACCATACCGAGTGACAGCGCAAGCAACTATTTTAACTCCTTTTGTGTGTTGAAAATTCCAGCGGAGCAAATATCGATTTGCTGGTGTTATGCTAAGATGTCGGAAACAGACATTCCCAGGTCCGCTTATTCCGGACTTCATTCAGGGGTAGCCGTAGCTGCACAAGGGTAAGAACGTGACGTCAGTATTTCATGCATCAGGTACTGCCAGTTTGTTTTCTTCGACGTGGTGCCACATCTTAATCCAGGCCTTTGCTGGTATCGTGTGATTGCAATCCTCTCTAACTAAAGCCCGTTGACTCATCCGACATCTTATTAGCAGGTATGTAAATGCTGAACATGCTGCAAAACATCACACGTTGTGACGGCGGACTTTTTTCCTGCAGTAGTGCTAGACTGACATCGTTTTCAACGGCACAAATAATTCTGCGAACGTTCCCACTGGATAACGGTCTGCAAACTGCAAAGTTGCAGGTCTTAAGCTATCGCGGACTAACATTTCTCAGGCCAATTAACTTGCTCAGCTGTATCAGAGCTGACAGGGAGAAGAGAAAAGTTGAAATTATGAGCCGACAAATTAACCGAGATACGGAATGTAGCTTATTTCATGAAATGGCGAACGAAATTCGGAAATGTATTTTTGGCTGAAAAGGATTGCCTAAGCAGCGTTATAATACAAAAAATCGTACAGCATAATCCCGAGATATTTCAGTCATGCCGCGATGCCGACTTTTGAATGAGCTTCTTTCTGGCCGGCCGCAAGATCCACATGTTGTAAAAAGGACTGATCAGATAGTACACATTTTTCACATTTATTTCCGGCGTCCTGGTAAATTCTGACATATGTTATATAAAAATAGGGCACTACGTCGCAAATAGGGTACTCAAAGGCTCACACCTATTTCCTCACACCTACCGTAGGCGGGCTAACTCAAGAAATGTCAGCCGAAATTTCTTTTCGAAACGATTAATTAAGTAGGGTTGTAAAAGCAACCACCATACAGGATAATCCTATGATGATTCAGTTACCCCAGGACATCGGCTTTCGGACGAACTTCCTTCCGGCTGCGTGCAAAAATTACACTCTGTAAAAATGACTACTTAAGTAGCATGAATTTTTCTCATTGATTTTCAATGCCCTTAAAAATTAAATTATGTTTCATGAGAAACATAGATAAAGATATACATTTTTTGTTTGTTCGGTAGAAAATTACGTCCTCTTCCAATTTATACTCAAAAGAGGGACATAATAAGGCTTTAAAAAAGTTTATAATTGTGAGACTTTTTAACACTGGACAATGGCCGTTCATAAATCGTCATGTCTCTGCATTTACCAATGTGGCCTGTAAAACTAACAATATGGCTCGAATCCACTGCTAAATTTTATGAACCCTATATGGTCCATCTTTGTTACAGTAGAAAAATGTATGGTTTTCCGTACAAGGAAAATATACGGCTTGTAATATGGAAACCCTGAATCCAAGTGCAACGGTAGAGCGGGTTCAAAATTATTCGGGATTTGGAAAAGTTTTTGAAAACCGAATTATACCCTTCCTTTGAGTATAAGATTGAAAGCAGACGTAATTTTCTACCAAATGAGTGAAAGAATGAATATTTTGTGCACGATTTTCATGAAATATAATTGAATCTTTAAGTGGATCGAAAATAAATGAGAAAAATGCATGCTACATAAGAAGTCATTTTTTAAAAAGTGTAGTTTTTACATGCAGCCGGAAGGAAATTCACTCGAAAGCCGGAGTCCTGGGGTGACTGAATTATTATAGAATTATTCTACATGATGATTGGTTTTACAGCCCTACTAAATAAATCTCTTCAAAACGAAAACGCATTTTGGAATTTCGGTTGACATTTCGTGAGTTAGCCTACCTACTGTATTGCCCCCAATAAACTGAACTGAACTGAGGACATGCACAAAAACATTCTTCAATGGACTCGTTTGATATTAAATAACATCTCCTTAAAACTTTATTTTGAAAGAAAAGTTATCTCCACGTTTTAAAAACTTCCTCAATTCCCGAATAATTTTTAACCAGATATGCAGTTGCGTGTGCATTCGGGGTTTCAAACCTACGTGCCGTACACTTCCCATGTAAAGAAAATCGTACATTGCGTTATGCTATTAAGAGGACGCCATATAGGACTCACAAAATGTTGTCCATGAAAGTGGACAATAAGTGTGAGACATTATTAACCGGACAGATATGATAGTGTATGTATGGATATCTAATTGTCTTAAAAATCTCTTAGTTAAAAAGTTACTAAACTGACACATTCCCCTTCTTAAAGTATAAGATTTAAAGAAAATTTAATTTGATAATTGACATTTCGACCGCCTTTGCCGACAATGCCTACCGTGTGATCCACAACAAGGTGAGAGCAGGCACAGCGTTTTGTGCATGGATTAGTTTATTGTGGTAGTAGACTTGCATAGCGTCTACCGCGTCCTCTCCTCCCCTCCCGCCCGAGCGTGGTGTCAAGACATAGTCAAGAAGGCGGGAGGCGGGAGAGAGTGCAGGTGGCCGGCGTGGCCGAACCCGAACCTAGGCGTACCACCACGCCTCCTGGTCCACCACGAACAAACACTTGTCCAGAATTTTTACCAACAACAAAAATTAGCCAAGAGGAGGACACATGTACTGCGCAGCCATGCACGCGATCGGTGTAGCCACCGGGAGCGCAAACACATCCACCGGGGGCGCAAACACGTCCACCGGCAGGGAATCAGGTGTCAGATAACTGCCAGCGCATATTAGGTTGCGAGGGCCATGGTTTGCTGAAGCGTGGCCTAGTATACGCACACAGTCCTAAATTTCATGAGTACAAGAAAGACTTTTTTCGTGTGGTTTTCTTTAAAATACATTTAAATTAATAATTATGACTAAAATCGGTGGAAGAACAACATAACACTTAAGCAGTCACTTTTTATCGGGTGGGTTTCTGAAGGCGGCTGGAAGGAAGCTCATTCGAATGTTGGCATACTGGCATGATCATATCCGATCATATTGCACGATAATCAATATACCTATCCCACCTATGTAAACCTATCCACTCGAGACCACATTTCGAATTTTCGGTTATAATTTCATGAGATAGGCCGGATCCTCGTGCACGATGAGGTTTAATACAAGAAAGTTGCTCATAAATCAAGCGAAATGAGAACTCTGCACATGGCATTGCCGGTGTGTGGTGCCAAGGTCACGGATTGTGAGCCTCTGATTGGCTTTTTGCCGTTTGAGTCCTCCCAAAATTACACAGATAAAGAAGAGTTCTAGTGGACAGTCACTGTTAGTTAGTTGCTTCTTAATTATCTTTCTTTAAAATCTTTTGAATCGGAACCCAGTCAGGCTGTTCCTACATTCCAGTCATGGCGATTTCTCCTTTTGTTTGGATAAATTGATCTCATGTAAACTTCAAGTCAAAGAGACGGTAGAAAATTGTCAGATGGGCAATCCTATGTATGAGTTAGTTTGCCCTAAATGAGGAGGCGTCTACATCAGACAAACCGCCAGCGGCCTGAATGCGTGCGCCGACTAGTACAGACGATTTTCTCGGAAGATGCCGACCGTTGCCGAGAAGCGGTTTGAAATATCCACCTTCCTTGGAGTTGCGACACACGTTTGGATAGTGCTGGTCGAAGGGGATTTTGAGCATCCGCGTGATCTTTGCTGGAGACGGGACAACCCCTGGGAAGGCATAATCAGTGAGCAAATTTCCAACATTGTTATCAACTTCAAATGACCGCCTTACACTCGGTCTGCAATATGTGAGTGGGTGTAAAAATATCACGTTTAGGCATCTTATACGTTGTGCGTATTAGTCACTAGCCGAGACCGTTGAAAAAGTGTCCTTTTTCGCTCAGATTATGTTTAAAAATTATTTTATCAGTCAAAATACTTGTCGTTGATGTTTGTTGTGGACGTTCATTTATTCGATAAAGGGGTTTCTTGTTTGTACGAGTCTTCAAATGTGCCCCAAACGCTAATTTATGGAGGATGTTTAATGAAAACGTGTGTAAACGTGTTTCTAGACGTTAATGCACCCATGCCGTCTTATTTGGTCAGCTGGTTTTCATGGAGAGCCATTATGTACTTCCAAAACTGGAGTCCACTCATGTGAGTTGAATGTTCGCGTTCTCGGCATTCCCGTTTTCTTAAGAAAACTGCCATTTCTAATAAACGAAATAATGCTTGTAAGGCTTATTTCGCGTTTTCGATTACTTGGTAATCGTTCATTAGTAGTGTGATACTTTGGTCGATGCGTTCCGACCACTTTCTGATTGGTTAACCATTTTTCGTTAATTTCTGTAGACCTCATGAGCTAGGTAACCTAGTCATGGTAGATGGCAACTGCCTTTATGGTTTGACCGACTTCGGCCTGGCAGTTGGTTGTCTGCTTCGTTACCTTTGCAATCCATACTGAGCTTGTTTGTTTCGGGAAGCAAGTAGATCAGTGTGCGGTCATTTCCCATCGGGGGAGGTGTACTACGAGAGCAAATAACAAAATTACCGGTCAGATGTGGTTATTCAGCTGCACCAGGCGTAAACAAACCTCAGCCACCTGTAATACGGGACCGGCGGTAATAGATTTTACAGATGGGGCCGGGGAACGCACTGGTGACGAGGCCAAGTAATAGTATGCAAAAGAAAAGCTATTAGGAATGCGCGGTTGTACTTTGATTGGTTGAGAAATGGTTGCCCTAACCCCTAACCTTAACCCTTGCCCTTACCCGCAACCCTAAACCTTATTTCTGAAACATCCGACGCGAAAGTTAGGAGACGGCAGGATAAAGGTCAAGAAGAACCACCGTCATTGGACCAAAAAGGTAGACACGGGAACAAAGAGACAAGGCCGCCAACAGAACACACATCGCAACGCACATCAACACCACGCCAACGTAATCACACCAACTCTAAATAATTAAGTAGGCCAACAGTATTGTGTCCATCAGGTGCGGCCACATAACCACATCTTACCACAAATGACTTGTTTGCGCAAAACCTGGCCCTGACATCACGAGCATGCACTGGCGCAGAAACTCTGACCTTGTTGCTGACACCGTTAAAGCTACGCGGAGGAACCCCATGGATTTCTAGTTGATGATGCCCGACGACCAGGTGGACAAGTACAGCACTCGCGATTGCGTTCGCTGCCAACGTGATAACCACACCGTTCACTGACCTTCTCCAGGTCTAGCTGAGCGCGTCCTCGGTTTGTCTGGTTCACGGAAATAATTGAACCGGAGAACGAGGGCGAGAGAGAAGAAGACAGTAAACTCACACCGTCGAGTACTGAAAACCCTGCCAGTTGCCACTAGTTTCATGCGAAAGTACAGTGTTGCAGATGGCATTTTTCATGATTTGCCTTCGCGATGAGTCTTCTCAACAATCGCACGCGGATGATAAGCGAAAAAATGCGGTCTTCGGTCTCTATGCCAGAAAATTGACGATTAAGTCTCATTTGCTACAGGCGTCCTTGCTTTTAGGTGATTCTTCCTGTAATGAATCCAATGAAAAACTATTAGAATGCGCAGACTTTTCGAAAAAGAGCTATTTAACGAAAAGGACTTTATCTTCAAATTTTGTGTACACCAACGGGTTTAGCCTGGTATGGTTTGAAAAAAGAAAAAATATCATAATTCATAGACCTACTAGAAGGTCAAAGGAACTCCAATAGGCCCCCAATCTCCGGTTTAGTGCCAGAACTGCTCCTAAAGGAGCCAGAAAAGGCTGTCTTCATCCTGTATAAGCCGGTCTTTTGGCGCCGTTTACTATCATCAGAAAAATTATGCTGCAGGATTTCTACAGTCTGCTCATCGCAATCTCCCCTGGTACACAGTTCACGAGGGAAGAAGAAAAGGAGAAGCAACTACTCTTCCCCGATGTACTCGTCTGGCGAAGTTCCAACAGCAGAAGAGAGGTGACGGTTTACAGGAAGGCAACGGATACCATGAAGTTCTTCAACCTTCACAGCAATCATCCGGTGGTCCATAAATGAGGGAGTCCAAACTCACTGCAGCAACCTGGAAGGGAGAGCAAATGAGATCCGATATCTCCACGACTAATTTCCGCACAATGACTATTTGAAGGTGTCGCTAAATTGATGCCAACGTGTGTGCTCCTGAAGACAAAAACAAAAACACCCCCTGGAATATATCACGTTCTTTTATACACTAAGGACTCCGCAAAGGCTACCTAACGTACCTCTATGGGACTAGAACTTGAAATTGTACACCGGCCTCGAGCTGCCGTCCCCAGTACGGTCATGAAAATTAAGGACTGGTTGAACCCCAGAGAGCAGTCTGTTGTAGTGCATCTTGTCTCCTGCCTAGACTGTCCCGTAATTACACAGGTCAGACTGAAGGCATGCTGTCATCGTGTAAACACTTGCATAAGCTGGATGTGCGAGGGGGTGAACTATTGTCACAAGTGGCTGCCCACAACTTCGAAATGGCTCATAAGTTCAACTTGGCAGCAGCCATCATAATTGCTTATGCCGGAAGCAAGGCAAGCCGATAGTTGATTGAAGCATGAGACTCCAATGATGACCCAGTCAATTAATATATTGATATGGGGCCTACATAGAGATCTCGGCACAGTCACCGACAGAACTGCGAACTTGACCGCTGACTGGCTAATGACCCCTATAACCCTTACCTGTTATGCTGTCACTCTGAGAATGCAATCCTGTACGAGTTCGAAAGCTCAAGAAGATAAACAAATTGGCCCAGCGCTCGATCGGTCAGCTTCATCATTACTCCCACATACATCTGGAGCTCGAACATCCCCCTGCATTCATGGAAACGAATCTTTCCTTCATATTAGTGGAAAGAATCTAGCTGCATTTGAGATGAAAATTTCCAAGCCATACTTTTTGTCATTAATTGCAAATAAGCACCCTGATGTAGTCGATAGTCAGCCGACCTCGGTTACTTTCCTTAAGATAGGCGCATCGGAAATTCTGCCATCTGAGTATAAGGGAGAAGCCTTTTCTCTCTCTCTCTGTCCGGATTCACTGTTACATGTTGATCGTGTTTTCGATGCGTAACGTAATGCAGTTCTTTCAACTTGTCCCTTGACTCTGCGGTCGAAATTTGGCTGGTTTGAATTTGGACGTTTTAAAAACATTTCGGTAAAATCCATAGATGTTTTGGCAGATTTTGAATAATTCATATTGACCCAACTGTGAAAAACTCAGCGCCTCCGTGTGATTCGAACCCACGCAGTACGGGGAAGGCTTTAGCGCAGCCAACGCTCTAACCACCTAGGCTATGAGGCCTTCCTCCTGCTATCGTGGGGTCGTATCCTACCGAGGCATCGAGTTTTTCACAGTTGGGTCATTATGAATTGCGGCAAAAGGTTATTCGCAACCGGCGTTGCGGGAGCAAAGTTCCTCCAGAAATTTATTTATTAATTTCTGCCGTCCTAATCCCCTGACAACTGGTTGTCATTGCAACGCGACCGCCGTATAATCCGTAAACCAGAGTCGGAGCGGTTATATCCCGTTTTGAAACCAAGATAATTCGGAGACTGTTATTCAAATGCGACATTTTGGACGTTTATTTGTAATATAGACAGATAAGTGGCATTGGCCATTTGAAATTAGAAGTTTACTTTATGCAGTTCGGAGAGGGGGCTGCTATATGACCCGCTAAGCACATCGTACATCGACAGGGCAATAATCGAAGTAACTTCTAAACATGATACCCGACGATATCTGGGCGCTGCGGGAGGCGAAATTCCGAGATGTTCTGGACTGGGGAGAAAACGGTCTGCATTTGATATTAGCCATGCACAAAAAAGCTGTAATGACCACGATCACTCATTCATCACAGCCTTGTGACAGTTCTCAGTTACATTTTCCCAACGACCACGGTTGCGAGTCCCGAGACCTTCCTGCCTGGGTGCGGGATATGACTGACCGAGGCAGACCAGTGTCGGTTATACTTCCAAATTACTAAAAAACCAGCTAGAAATCGTATGGTAGTCTTTTAAGACTGACTTGATTTGAAACACTCAGTCAATGGTCATCCATTTAATTGATATATGATTTATGGTGATGGATAACGGTAATCTGATAATGGGCGTCTTGTCAGAGAGGTTTAATGAATGCGTAGTAAAGCGTACAGCCGTGAGTTATTTGATGTCGTTAGCCGGGAACCTTCAGTCCTTGTATACTGACGTTATCATTATTTTTAGTCGCCCAAGACCCTCCATGAGCTGGACATCCGTGACTTCTAGTCTGTTTTTGGCAATGTTTATGAACTAATTCCTATCTGCTTGAAGCTAACGAGCTTTTAAACTGTAACCCCACCTCCGTCTACGTTAAAGGCCCGTGCATTTTTGCTTCTGGATAACAATGCTTTAGGTTGTGAGCTTAGTGGAGAATAAATCTGCTTTCCTTACTATTGGCAGTGATTTAAACGTGTTGGGTTTCAGTCGTCCATTTAGGGGAAAGAGTGCATTTACCTGTCATTCTAACTTTGTCAAGACTGTTCCGCATATAGTAAGTTGCAACGTCTTTTTGGTTTAAGACATTACTGTTCAATAGTAAATGAACAGTTATGGTGTACTTTTATTGGTAGCCCCCATAATGGTTTCGGTTGCATCTGCAACATAGTAAATTACGCAGTGCGTAAACAGAAGTATACGGAATGATCGCGGGGGCATAGCCTGATATAAGCTGATGGCTAATAAGCTAAATTAAGCTCTAAAGAAGTTTTAAGAACTCGTTCTCAGCGGCCTCCCTTTAGAACTTCCGACTAGGGGTCGACAATAATTGCGAAACTGTCTGAGGTACCGCAGGTTCTGTATGATATACCTTTTGAATGAAATGTTATTAACCTACTTTGACATACAATTTACGTGAGCTATAAAATATAAATAAAACTAACGACAACTGTACCGTTTCTCTTTCTGCGTTCGCGCGATGAGACAGTTGCGGTAAGCTTGTCCGGGCTTGAAACCAATCAGACGGTCGCCAAAAATAGCACTTATGAGTCGTTAGTCGCCTCCGTTTACGTATCTGATGGACCATTGCAGTTGACAAGGACCTAGATGTACGATACGTGACCTATCTCATGAAAAATGTCGAAATTTACGAATATTTCCTAATCACTCGCAAATTGGTACAAACGAACGGGTCAAAGTTTCGAAATAATTGAAAAATTTTAAAAGTAGTATTGCGTTGTTCAGAAGTAGTAACGCGGTTAGAAAAGCAGATTCTGAAAACGCCAAAAATGTTGTCACTTGGTAAACTTAAATTTTAAATGCATAGAAAATCTGCCTATGCAAAAAACAGAGTAAATAAAATAGCATAAGTAGAATGACGTTTGAAAATAGTCCTTTTTGATGTTTGCACTTAGATATCCTTCATGAATAAATGCAGTGTCAAGTATGGCAATTAGCCAACGGCCTACAGCCTGCGTATAGATTCCAAAACAGTTTCGCAAGCTTTAACCGCACTATTCCGTTTTAAATTGACTGAGATGCAACTGTCTAAAACAAGTAGATTTTTGGTGTGATTTCGCCGATGGTGACGTCACAGGAATAGATTTTTCCTAAAGTCCCATGCTCACAGATTGGTTAGTTACTAATAAATTTGAGTAGGAAGGCCAGTTACTATCGCAGTCATACCATTTTGAGTATGTTAGGAGAAATTTCCTTCCACCAAATTATTGAATAGTTATTCCTGATGCTGAAACACGAGAAGTTTCAGATCGTCCTTGAAACAGCAGTGAATACTCCAGGATTTTCAGTGTTTTCAACTGATTATCCATAAACGTGGATCCTGCTGTATGTGTTTATCAAAGCCTTTGGAATAAAATAATCATTGAAATCATTTACAGAAGCTGGGAGTTCTTGATTATTTTTTGAAACGTAGATTGCCGTTTCGGACATATTTATAGACTCCCCCAAAATGGAAACCTCATCGCAGAGAAAAATGATCGTCCACATCTGAAATCAGCAATGAATATGCTTTCATTCAGTTTAGGAAAAATTTTCTCTAATTACTTGTCTCTTTGAAAACCGCTCTAATTAATTTTCAGTTGACGACATCCTACGTACTTTACGTTTTTCCAGGTCAAGTTAACATGCAAAGAACGCCGAAGCATGAGTAGACGTCAGCGTTTATGAGCATGAATCGGAGTATAAAGTTCATTCATGCAGAGAAGCATGTTGAGCTTTGGAGGGTAACGCTCCATCGGCCTCCGTAAATCATGCACTAGGAAGAAATCTCTGCTGAATTAGGTTTTTTCGTCCGTTTTACGCATACACAACTAATTTCGTAAAAAATTTCGTCTGAGATCATGCCCTCTTCAAGTTCAGGTCCTGTTTGAAGCATTTTTCCAACTGCCACATAAACTGAAAAGCAAAGGACATTTTTAAATGCAATTAAATTGGACTAATTAGACAATGAGTATTTTATTCGCGACATGATTATAACCCGCCATGGTTCTTTGTAGAAGCTTCATTGAGCTCACAAAATGTTGTGGTAGATGAGGATCAGGCCATAAACTCTGAAAGCGGCATCGTTCAATCCTGAAGTAGTAGGTTACGCGATTCGTCGTGGTAGCTTCTCAGAAATTTTCATAATCATAAAACTTTCAAAAACCGAATGCAACACTTCAAGCAGGAAATTTGAACACAGTTTAGCCACCCACAAATTGCTCATACAAGGTACAGTTTTCCGGAGAATATCATTTAATTCATAAAAGCAACAAAAGTTTTTGGTGAACAGACATTGCGTGGGTAATGATTTATTTTCGAACGCGTTAGCCTCAGGCAGTTGGAAAAAAGCAACCGAAGACCAAGATGTTATTTTATCTGAAAAAGAGAGAGAGAGTTCGCTTTTACTTTCAATCAAAATTTTCCACGAAAGGTTATTTAAGTCTTCTCGACTAGTGCATGCGAAAAGTGCAGATCTAAGTGCTGCCGGACTCTAAAGTTAATAGGAAGAGTTTATTTTCTCAAAAAACGTCCCGAACTTGTGATAATGAAAAACAACTAAACTAACACGAATAAACAGGGGACGCTTCAGTTTTAGGCGGCCAAGCATTTACTTTTCTGAGGCAAAAGAAAAAGACTTGCATTGAAGAATGAGGAGGAGACGTAACGTTCACACGTAGGATAATGCAATATAAAGGTCAGTGATGCAACCCCATGGGAAAAATCGTTCACGCTCCAAATGATTTTTTTAACATTCAATCCAATATTTAATGAGATGCGCAATCTGTCGCAGTCTACCTCGATGAAAAGACTAAACTCAATTTCTGGAGATGATCATTTTATTGCCTACGGGTCAGAACATTTCGCCTAGATCAATTAGTTTTGGAAGACCTACTTCGATGAAGACAGAACAAGGTTGAAATCCTACTGATCAACGCTAGCTGAACCTCAGGGTTCTTAGGCGTTTTGTTCTACCTAAAATGTCGGCAGAATGGTAGTTGGTAGCCCTGCCTACTGATTCTACAATTGTACCTACTGGCTCGATTTCCGTAGCTGTGATTACGCTCTCATTATGTCTGGGAGTGCACGCGCAGAAGCCCTGTCATGGTGACTTTCTTGTTCACTTTAACCGCCCGGAGAACGAGGCGATGCAAAAATGCCTATACGGATTCAGTGCATTGCACCCCCACACGTAAATCTTTAGTAAAAGGCAAAAGATTTATCCTAGGCGGATTAGGATTTATCATGCTTCTCATTACCATCCTAGGCGGATTGGCGCGGGTCTCCGTTTTGTCGGTTTGCCTGCGTCCTTGGGTCTTTTTACTCCAGACCTCCTGCAGAGTCCGGCGTGATCGTGTACGAAAAGGACAACCGGCGCGCAGATAGGGTGAATACCGATACTCCACCCACTGCATCAGCCAAATTGACAGAGTCTTGCCCTCCACCCATCCCCGGGTTGCATTTGGTCTCAGGGGTTTGGGTGAAAACTGGGACGCCTCGTTAACACCGCCATGGTCAGTTAGCGATCCTCTCCTGCACTTCCAGTTTAAGGTACTACGATTTCAGTAGCTGTGAATACGTTCTCATTAGGTCTGGGAGTGCACGCGCAGTAGCCCTGTCACGGTGACTTTCTTGTTCCCTTTAACCGCCCCGATAACGAGGCGATGCAAAAATGCCTATATAGATTCATTGCATGGCACCCTCCACACTTTAATCTTTAGTAAAAGGCGAAAGATTTATCCTAGGCGGATTATGATTCATCATGCTTCTCATTACCATCCATTAATTCCTCTTTACATCGTATAATACACCTTTCACGTATAGAACACAACTACTGCCATTGTTTTAATCCTAAATGTGGCCACAGTGGCAATAAACGATTATTTGCGGATTTTCTCTTCCGACCAAAAATATTCTTGGCATTAAAGTCTTACCCCGCTTGTGTTATGCCGTCCTGCGTGCCGCTGCTTGATTCTCGTGTTCTCATGTCCATTCTGTCGGTTTGAGTACTATCGCACATACTGCGGAACGCCCTTAAGACACACCGCCTTCTTCCCATTGGTTGCTCACCTTCCGTTGCTATTCTTTCCAATCTGGGGCAAGGCTGCATTTATTCCGCATACCGTTCTAATTAACCATGCTCATTTCCAAACCCTTCTTGTATTTTTCACCTTATTTGAATTAGGCTTTCACTTTAGCAGGAGCGTCAATAACAGGCATACACTACAAGCGCCATTTACGCCTCAACTCATATGCCCCACCCGTATAGCCCCCATTACCACCGGTCCCGTAAGACGGGTAGCTGGGAGTTTTAGGCCCCGGGAGGCCTACCAACTGCCATCTAACCAAAATGTCCTTCTCCGAGAAAGTCCGGCAGGTCATTAAAAACACATTCAAGGTTTGCATAGCCACCAAATTTAAAGCTATGGTGTGCGTTAATGCAGCCCGAATTTATAGTCGCATTTTAGTGCCCTATTTAATCACTCGCATAAAAACTAGTTGCTTGGTCATTTGTGGTGTGAATCTTTGCATACACACTACCAACACGTAAAAAATTTCAGCACACATGCATGTTCAATGTTCCCATAAGGACTTGAAATTCCTGTTAAGTTCCATAATACGGTTATCAGCAATGCACAAAGTTGGCCGATTATTGCTAAAATTCTCGCAAAATATAATTGCCATGTAACCAGAACATCGTCCTCAGTTGACAATGGGAGATAGTAACCTCACAGCGTTGGAAATGTATGAACTGAGCTAAACACCCTTCTGAACCTAAACCAAGTTCTCTTCTTCTCAATTATCCCGATCATGTCTCCTAACTGTTTGGAATAATCAATAACCTCCTCCTGTCGGTTTGTCATGCCAACTCCCGTTGTCTATGTGATTTCTAAGATGAACAAATGTTATCCGTGCACGGCCGTCAGATTTCGGACAGGTGCACTTAAAAACAACATCACATCATGGGTAATATTGCCATCTTTTTTTGGTTCTAGATGGTACATTGGCGTTTGATCCAAGTTGCAGCGAGGAATTAATCTGCTGATAGAAGTGATTTAAGGAAAAGAAAATTTTCCGCAGTTCACACTTTAAGCATATGTGATTTGCGTTTAAGAAGCTTATCAGGTTTGTTTTCGTTTCTAGAGTAACATCCTTTTGCGACTTTAGAAAACTGCATTCGGAAAAAAAGAGAATTAAATGGTGCGAGGGCTAAAAGGACTTCCATTTACATTCAGACAAGCGAGATATTCATGTCATAAATCTCGTTAAAAATGTCGGAAGATTTTAGCGAGTATGTCTGACAATAAGTGCCGTCAGACGCAGTCACACTAACGCCTTTCTCTCAGAATGACAGGAGTTCCTCCAAGGGATGTTTGGGAGGGACGACTCAGTTAAAACGTAGGAGACTCGAAAAGTAACTTGCAAGTGTTAACTCAATTAAGTTAAAAAACCTCTGAGATATAGATTCATTTGCATGCATACAAAGGCTTCACAGGTTTACGTCCCCCATTAGATGTACATTAACCATGTTCCATTCAGAAAATGTTATATTACTTTGGTAGAATTGACCTCTTCAGGCTAAAGGGGGACCAAGGAGTTTTTATTCCAACCTACCGTTTCCAGATTGAAAACGAAAACAAAGTCGAGATTTCATGACTCCAAGCTTTTTCTGGGTCAACTCAAGGAGGAGAACTCATACATTTGTCGACCAGTATAATATTTACAACTTCGTCTTACACAACTTTTGATGATATCCTTAGCCGACACTTAATAACTTTTTGCGAGAATCGAGGCCGCCTCACTTGTGTGCAAAGCCCATCCATTACATCCATGATGGAAGCCTATGAAATTATTTCATGTGTCAAGTTTTACCAATATACAAGTCGGAGAAGATGTAGTCCTTTTTAGTAACGGATATGACCTGATTTCGAAACGACATTCACACGTTCTCCCTGATTTTGAGCTACAAAATTAGAGCTTTCAAAGGGGGCCGCATACCGTGAAGTGCATTGCGATCGAGTCCCTTTCCTTCAACATAAATCAAACGATGCTGACATCGAAAAACCCTGCTCCAGGTTTTGAGGTAGTGCTGGTTGATGAAGGGAATAAGAAGCAAATACTTGAAAGATCTGTGCTAAAAAGTTACAAGTGAACACCCTTTATGGGATACTGAACTTCGAACTGCAGATTTTTTCACGCACTGCTTGTATGTAATTCATCTTTGCTAGCTTCATTTGGGTGCATCGTGTAGGCATAGGCTCAACGGCATAGAAAAACGTACTTCAAAATTTTTCCTGTTACTCACTAGCTTTTTGTAATTTGTTGCAGTATATTTCATGATGGCATAAAGGGAGTCCATAAATTCTATTCATTCGTCGTGTATATTTCATGATGGCATAAAGGGAGTCCATAAATTCTATTCATTCGTCGTGTATATTTCCTGATGGCATAAAGGGAGTCCATAAATTCTATTCATTCGTCGTGCGGCGGTTCGCAACGTGGAACTAGCCTGATGCTAGTGCTGGTTTAAGAAAAGGGGAGTTTGTCGCGCCTTAAGTTGCATTTGAGGGGCGCAGCAGGTTTATTTTTGCTGTTAGGATACCATTTTTTCGAGATTTTAGAAAGTTGCGTTCTAAGCTTCCGAGCTGTAGTTCGGAACTGCGAACTACAGTTTTTTACGCACTGTCTGTACGTCTTTTTACCTTACCAACTTTATCTGAACTCATCGTTTAAGCGCATCGTACGGCACAGAAAAACCTACTCCGAAGCTTTGCCTGTTACTCAGGGAATTTCAGGTGACACGAAAAATGTAGGAATTACCTTAATGTGTCATGTCTACTTATTTTATTTGGGTAGCTTAATATACACCAATAAAATGAACAGTTTTCCCTTAAATTACGGGTGTTCTGGTTATGGCTTGCTTACTACACTAACGTACACACTCGGCGCAAATGCAGTTCTTTCATACGATAAATCACGAGAGTATAAGCCCCCAGTATTACAGGTGACCCTGCGCTAGATTCCAGGAGGGGTGCATATTCCGTGTTCTGATCCTAAATCAGGTTTTAGTACTAACCCAAAGCTTAACCCTAGCCCTAATCTTCTCAGAATTTAGCGTAAGACCATCTGTATTGCCGGGAGGTGAACCTATTCCCCGATCTTATTAAAATTAAAAGCGTGATTTGCTCATATTGTCATACCCAGTACGTGAAATATAAGATTCCCGTACGCTAATATTTTACTATTTAATTAACTTAAATTTCCACGCATACTTTTTTGAAGGGCCTTGTCAACTGCAGTGAAACTCAGAGACTACTGTTAAC
Source organism: Spirometra erinaceieuropaei (assembly GCA_902702965.1). Classification (NCBI taxonomy): domain Eukaryota; kingdom Metazoa; phylum Platyhelminthes; class Cestoda; order Diphyllobothriidea; family Diphyllobothriidae; genus Spirometra; species Spirometra erinaceieuropaei. Next base: position 142,685 of record CACRXP010000470.1, on the reverse strand, counting down.
GTATCTCAAGTGACCTAAATTAAATACATGAAGGCATGATACAAGAATATGGTTCCCCTACTTTACCGCTTTTTAAATACGGAACCTAAATAATACAGTAACAGAACAAATGCCAAACCGTTTCCCATGAGTTTCAGAAATGATGGCCACAACAACTAGGAGAAGAAAATTCAATGACTTAATTGTAAACGCTCCGAGGAAGTTGCTTAGCGAAAAGCAGTTCCCGGCCACCTGGACAGTACCGCCAGTCAAACAGGGAGAGAGAACAAAAACGTCCACTGCAGACACACAGCGAAGGTAAAACCCCTACCTGAGGGCGAATACGACATGACGCCTCGTCCTGGATCTTCAGTTTGGAGCCTCGACAGCCCGACCGTCGAAAGCAGTGACTTTCACCGCGCGCCTCACAAAGTGACCGCAGCACAGGTGACTTGCGCGTGAGTTAGTTTGTGGTGAGGCAGGCTTGCACGATATCAGCCACACCTTCTCCTCTTTAATCCACTGAGCGCCATTGGAAAGATGATACCAAGGCTTTTGGAGGTGGACGAGAGCGCAGTGGTTGACAAAGATAAGCAGCCGTCTACGCGTGCCACACACAAACTGGTACCCACATCAATATCGCGCTTCCGTATGGACGGCTCAGGTTTCACGTCAGTGCGGGTGCCAAACAGACCACATTGAGAAGGGGTTTGACATTCAGGCCTAAAAAGGGGCGAGTTGTCTCATCGGTTGGCAGTGTTCCGAGCCACGACTTTTGCCATGTCGGGATAGACTCGAAGGCGTCCTGAGGATGGATTGCTCGGTGTCATTTTCACTTTCTCTTTCGCATTAATCGGCTGTCCGAGAGAGACAACCAACGACGTGAAGGCCTATATTCAAGGTGTACCACTTGTATTTACATGCACCTGTTACACGTGTGATTGTAAAATAAACAACGCGCAGCCCAAGAAACTTGATTAGCAAGATGAAATTCTTTGCAAAACTGTAACTTTTATTGTGCAGATTTTGGGCGAATAGTAGTTCATCTTCAGACCATGGTGACTCTGTGATTGGTCAACGTCTGTGCTAATGCATGTTGATTGCAATTTGTCACGTATTCGGTGATCTGGCCGGTCTCGAGGATGCCATACTTCGTACCTCTCCAAATTTTCCGATTTGCGGCAGCGGATCTGGAGAGCTCGATCCACTCTTTTCTTCAGCGACGGAGGCATGGGGACATGTAGAAAGATGTCCGAAACACAGTCACAAGGATCGACCTCATCTCCCAACGCATGTTCAATCGCCTCATTGAGCCAGGATGACAATGCCGTTCTCTCAGGACGCCTTGCTGCGAAACCTGTTTACTGTATCAGTGATTCCTCCCTGAGATGGAGGATCAGACGACCCTTAATAGGCTGCAAATGGATAAAACTCTACTGCAGAGGAGAGGGACGACATGAGGGATTAGTCATCGAAGTTGAGAAAGTCCTCGAAGTAGCTATGCGATCGTTCGACCCTGTGCGAGTTGTCAGCGGTAAAGCCGCCACCTCATGTCATTAATAGAGTCACTAAGTGTCGAGCGCTTACCACTTGCTTTGCGGATAATTTTGTCCAGTTTTTGAGTGTCAGCAACGTCTAAGCCTGCTCCATGGAGGTTACTGTTTAAGCCCAACATTTCTGCCTTTCACTCCTATCCGACTTTGTCGTCATTATATTGAGTTGGCGGCATCGCTGCGGAACCTGGCTTGAGCAGTCTGAGCAGACAATTGCAAGGCTCTTCATCTGGTTCAGGCACTGCGGTGGTGCTTGATGCATCCAAAAAAATTTTCAGATGTCCCATAGGTTGATGACTTCAATGATGACCATTAGCTACAGTGTTCACCGTAGGCTCAAGTCATAGAAATGGACCGGATTTTTTAACTCAGGGCATCAGGTGTGCTGGGCTGGCATAGGTTTGCTATATAAAGACGTCTTACACACGACGGTTTGGTTGTGAAAGAGAGGTGAACTCTAAGGTCTATGCTAGCAAAAATATGGTCTGACCCATAGGGTTGCCAGATTCGCCATTATTGTGAACCCACCTGTTAAACCGACTAGAATGAAGCCGATCTGGATGTTCGCATCGCCATCGTTGGAATACTGGGTCAACAGATGTTCGTACCTGTGTCGGAAGCACGTGCTGATAGCAAACAGTCGATTCTGATCAGCAAAGTTCAGCATCCTCTTGACATTTTTGGCATCGAGAGTCAAGGTCAAAAGGAAAAATCAGGTGGCTATTTAGAAAGTCGCCCGATCCGGTGCTGTCAAGCCATTCCCCAGGCAAAAATCAGCAGATCGTAGTGAGGACGCCATGCAACTAGCTTTCGCAGGGGCAATTAGAAGAATTCTTTACCGTACTAGTCGACAGGTAATGCTGGTGCGCTCATGGAGACCACATGTTTGTAAAGGGAATCTTTTGTTGAAGAAGGAGACACGATCGCCGGGACAAGAGCTTTATTAGCCTGACGTTTCGGATTCCTACTCGAATCCATCATCAGAGACAAGAGAGCAGAAGCGGAATCTTTTGTCTGATACTAACCATGCGACCATTGACTTTTCTCGTGCAAGGATTGCGTGGTTCGTTTTTTCCGAGTGGACGATCACTTGGGTCGCCGTGAAGTGGGAGTTGCCCCCCCCCCCCACGGGGGTCGTTATTTTTCGATCGTCTGAGTCATGTTTTCGGACTCCAGACGGACAGCAGACATCCACTGATGAAGACTGTGTGCTGCCAGTCTTTAAATGCTGGGATCTAGGATCGCTCGTGCATTCCAACACCCAACATCAGTGGTTTGTTCCCGATTAAGTGGTCCAGCTCGCATGCTCTTCGTCCGCATCATTGAACAAAGGTTTCAGACTGCGTCGGCTCTCTCGGACGCCGCATAGGCCTTAACACTTGACTCGGACATTTCATGAGGCTTCTTGGGAATCTTGAGTACAGGCGTGTACTCAGCAGCTGCTCGGATCTTTTGTTAGAGGTCGTCTCCTCTAGCGCTTTGGTTCGGTAATCTAAGCAAAAGGCACTGGTGGCAAGCAAACATTTAATTAACTGGCTTGACCTTTCGGATTCTCACTCAAACCCAGCTTCAGATACGGTCGCAGATAAGGGTAGTGGAGGCACAAAGACTGCAGTATGTATAGTACGTAGCTGCCGTGTGGCCACATGGTACTATCATTAACAGCTCTCGTGATCACCGCTGAGGGGTCGTAATTAAGGCGATGACGGCTCGTCAGTCCGCGTCCGAGTCATTAGTGGCTGCAATTTAATCATTCGTTTCGGATGGTGACGTGATGATCACTCGACAATTCGGCCCCCTGTCACCAGGATGGCTGAACGCCCCTCCTCTCCCCGCGTGACTGAGTTCCCTCCTCAGGGAATGTCTCAGCACTGAGTATGCTACCGGCGGGCTTTTGAAGTTGAACCGCCACTTTTGTAGCTCTCTATTCTCGTGTGAGTTTTCAAAAACTGTACATTACTCTGTCTATTCCTCCTAGATATATTGATTTTTTTGCCCCCCTTGTCTGTCTGACGTAAGGTTATAAGGTCATTGCGCTTGTTGATGGATTGCGAGCCTGAGGACCATAATTCGAGCAGCTCGCGGCTCACGCGTTGTTCAGCTCTAGCGAGGATTTCGGCCTTTTGAAACTTTTAAAATGTGGCCGGGTTCCATGGAATGAGCTGCCACCTGAGAGGTAGCGTCCTTCTCCTCACCGCTGCTGCGTGCTCAGCCAAGCGCGCCCGAAGTAATCTCCCGGTTTCTCCGACGTAGTTGCGCTGTCCGCAACTGCATCAGATCCGGTAAAAAACTCCAGACGCTTCCTGCCATGGCAGTGGGCATTTCGGCCTCATGACTTGGCGCCTAATGGTTGCTTCGGGGCTGTGTGCAAACCCAACTCCAAGTGGACTGAGAAGACGACTGACGACTTCCGAGACCTTCCTCACGTCGGAAGAGCTCAACACGCTCTTACGCAATCGCGTTTGCGACCGATCGGGTGGTTGCTGCTTCAACACTACCCTCCACTACCCTTATCTGTGACCGTCTCTGAAGCAGCGTTCGAGTGAGAATCCAAAACGTAAAGGCAATAAACTTCTTGTTCCTGCTTCCTGGAACTCGCCTGTTCGCTTCAGCAAACATTTAATGACGCTTCCCGGTCGTCATGTCATAATGTCTTCACCGGACTTTGGAATGCTTTTTTGGGTAGTCGGAGTGCCAGATCCCAACCCTGCGCGCCCTGGCGGCACTGCCGCCGTTGATCCGCGACTACTTTTCCGTCAGATCAGAGAACCTGTTTACTTTGCAGCTAACCTGAGCCCAAGGCCGTTCCAGCATCCGCCAACTATGGAAACGCCGGGTAGCCAGCAACTAGGCTAACGGGCAACCCTTTCCGTCTTCGCGGACTTGATACAGTCCAATAGACGCGTGCTGTGAGCCAAGATGATCACCTTTCAGTCCACTGCATCTGCAGCATAGGCTTTTGTGGGGGGAATCACTCTATACCTCCACAGACGCTCGAATTTTGATGATGTCATCTCTAAGGTGTTCCCCATGTGATGATAAACGATTAGCTAATGACAATAAAAGTAGGCTGTAATTCAGCAAGCAAATTCGCCTGTCGTTGTCAGCAGTACTTTTCGCAATAATCAAGAACGTGATCATGGGCCGTGACAGTTGAGTGCTAGACTGGAGATGTCGAAGACATGCAGGCCAGACGACTGGGAATCCCGCAGGTGAGACTAAGACAGCCTCAGTCTCAACCAAAAGTAAACATCTCGCTGCTCGTTAGATTGACTATATATTTGTTAACAGTTGTTCCTAACGGCTGTTTTGATCTGTGGTGTTAGTGCAGGTTGGAAAAAGGGCCTAAACTGGTCACATACCTGAATACTATCCTGTACTTTGCTTTTGAGAGCAGCACGCATAGGAGTAGTGAGCTCAGTTGCATAAGTAGATTTTTCGGCAGAATATATAACCATTGATGGTTGCTAGGCGTTTGCTGCCAAAGCAATATCGGAAATGGGTCCATGTACTCATATATAGAGGAAAGGGTCCTTGTTTTTGCAAATTAACCTGTCCGCATAAACAGTTAATACTTATGACACAGGGCCCGAGCATTAAGTTGAAGACTGGCTGCAGCGATGCATCAGCGTCAAAAGCGTAGCTACAGGCGATCAAAGGGACTTTGGCAACCCGACTGTACTGATTGCCATCAGAAGTATTAAGAAGGCCAAACGCGATCATTTCAGTTACCCTCGCTCTTGTCGGTCACATTCTCAGCCTCTGAGAGCTTGTTGCCATGGTAACCTTACCGAAGGCTCTGTCTTAAAGTTTCACAGTAAGCCTGTGTTCTATTCCCCCTCATAATTACGTTACCCTCACAGGGATTTCTACATCCCTTATCGACAGAGTACTAGGCTGAATGAGCAGACGAACCCCGATCCATATGTCAGATCTTGTCGGTCCGGCGTTAAGCTGTAGTTGACTGACGATCGCCAATACGTCAGAAATGTAAATTTTAGTCTGCGTTCTGTTTATCAGTACTAATTCTTAATCACATATTGACCCTCACCATGTAATCGCACACGGCGGCTCTAAGCTGCGAATTTAACGCAAACCGCAGTGTCCATATGTCATCGTGAAAGAGAAGGGAATGGGCAGAAAGTGCTGCCCTCATGGCGATTCCAACATATCTCTTTGTTTACACTTACGAAGAGTTCCTTGGTTCAAGTATAATTCAAAATAACTATCGCATGACATATGTATGCAGGGAGAATCTACTACCGGAGACAGGGAAGACTGGGATGACCGTTTCGCCCGCCACACCCAATTTTGGATTTTTCGCGACGCCTGAGATTCGAGCTCGGGATCTTTGACCATTGAGTCAAGCGCTCTGCTACTAAGCACATACAGATAGTCCTTATGTGACTTCCTCCATGGGTTCTAGGTTGAGCTTCATGACACAAGTGAAAGAGAAGGTCCTGTACCCCAATCGGTGAAAGCGACTCCACCACGGTTAATATTCCCGATCGCAACAGGACAACGGGCCTGTGGCGTAATGGCAGAGCGTCCGACTCAGTGACTGAAAACTCCGGGTTTGAATACCAGATGCTCCAAAAAGCCTGGGATAGGGTACGACTGTCTGGTTAAGACTAATAGGCCACAAATGGTCATTTCTGTCTCCCTTGTTTATGATGGTACTCTTTTCGGGATATACTTGTGGTTGCTATACGGCTCTTTTCATGAGTCCTAGATTAAGCCTCAAGACACAACAGGACGAGCATATCCGTGCATACATATATATTGGAAGAAGAATAAGCTCTTTAAGAAATTAAACAAACTTTATTTTGTAAATTTTTGACGCTAGTTCACCAGGTCGTCATCATACGTGTATAAAGTGCGAAAAACAGTTAAACTTTAAGCATGCTCGAAAAATCGATATTGATTTGTCAGCGCTGAGGATGGGTCGATGCTGTGGGCTTAAGTCACGTTCTAACTGGCTATCACTTTTTTCCTTTTTTCGAGATTTGTGTACATGACGTCAGATCGATGCACCGATTTATGCGTGAATCATCAGAGTGAATGAGTTCTAGAAATTCTCGATCTTTCTTATCTAAGTAGCGCAGCCGTAAGTTCGGGTCGATTGCGGGGAGAGCCAAAACCTTTAATTCCTCCATGAGAAATTTGTGTCTCGCTGGGTCTAACGGAACGCTGAACAGAAGAACTGTCTTAAACCTACACTACTGTTGTGTCTGTGAGCGCTTTAATTCACCCTCAAGATCTTTGTCTAGAAACTATTTTTCCCTTCGTCATACATTACTAGCGGCAAATAAAAGATGAACCTATGTGTTCACATATATCCGAACTTCTGGAGGAAAATATAATGCAGGAATTAGGAGCTACGGCTCTTCTATCGGTTAACCGAAAGTTATGGCTGCACTGTGTAGATGACGAGTGTGTTTGACGAGGCCGAAATTCTCACAAGAAGAGATGACCACGTGAGCGGCCGGCTGTTTGGTTCATTGTCCGCCGGCCCCCGGTCGATAAAATTTGTAATGACCTTCCGCCTCCATATTCTGTGCTGCGAGTTCGCCTGAGCAAAGTGGGGTGGGCGAGGGGTGGGCGCACGCGACCTACCGTCCCGCTGGCAGTGAGTCAAGTTATCAAGTGATCGTCGTCCCAGGAATCATCAACAGTGGTGAAATCATACCCATTAACGACTCAGATAAGGAACGGCGAGCAGTTGTCGCATCAAATACGATCCCCAGCGATGAACGTGAGTGCTGTCAGGTACTATAGGCATGTGATTGTCGGGCGACTGCGTCCTATAAATACTGCGCTCCACGTGCCTCTACTACCCTTTTTATGACCGTCTCTGATGATGGGTTCGGGTGAAAATCCGAAATGTCAGGCCAAAAAACTTCTCGTTCCAGAGATTGCATCCTTTTAGTGGTGCAGTAATATACTGAAGGCAGTAGGAGTACCCCTGATGATCCCATCGAACACGGTCCATATATTATTAATAGTAAATAAACGTGTTACTAAAATGTTGTCAGTAGCATTTGTTTACATAAAGGTCTTAATGCGGAACGGCAGCATGAACACAGAGCGACAGATGGTCTTTCATGTACAGTCGAGATTATAAATGCAACATAATTTGAAGGTAAGCACATTCTCTCGAAAAAATAGAGACCTTTATAAGGTGAATTTTTGACGCTGACTCCCAGGTCCTCGTCGGACTTGAATAACTGTGCAAAAAATAATTAACAATCAACTGGCTGAAAAATTAATATTCATTTGATGCTTGCGCCAATAAGCGACAGCCGTGCGCGTAATTCCATATTGATTGGCTCTCGTCTTTTCTACTTTTCCCTAAGATTTCTGTGTCGATTGATGCATAATTCATCGGAGTGCATGGCTTCAAGAAATTCTCGGCCTTTTTAGAGGGGCAAACTCCAACGATGCGATGCAGTTATATACAGTCAGATCAAAATACAGCCAATTGTGTAGTTTATGAGAGAAAATCGCATCAATCATGCAGGAGTGTGTTACATAAGAAGGAAAATCAGTAAACAAAGTTCAGGGCTGGTCAGAGGCAGTCCTGCAGTGAGTCGTCGTTTATCAAAAAATCAAAAGATCCAACTGCCGTTAGAATATAACCATGGTATCAGTTGTCATTATGCCATTTGAGATGGAGTTCCACAGTCGAACTACACGCTGACTGAATGAGAACTTCCGATGGTCTAAGCGTGTACGCTCCCGTTTGACCTTGTTCGGATGCCCATGCAGGTTACTCATAACCGAGAAATAATAGAACTCTTCAGATTTGAGCAAACAATCGTGTCTGCGGATAATGCGAATGTCAGCAGCAAGTTGCACATCATTTCTCTATAGGATAGGGGAGCAAATTAAGGTGGATCAGTCTATCTGGATATGACGGAGTCCCGAGAACGTCCACCAGTTTTGTCGTCCGTAGTTGCAGCTGTTCGATGTGGTCACCTTCCTTCATCCAGGACATCCACGCTGGCATTCCGTATTCCAAATGCAGTCTGACGAACGTACCAAATATCTGCGAGGAGAGTTCTGGAGGAAAGACTACGAAGGGCCGCCCAATCCAGGGAATGAGGCTGGTTGCCTTTTGGACGGTTCTTTTGCAGTGCTCGGATGGCAAAAATTTGAACTTGTCCAGACACCTAAGTCTTTGCGCGTGTCCACTTCTTCTAGTGAAACCCAATTTATGGTGAACTTGTGTTTTGGGAAGTGCCTCCAACCAGATTTTAGGCGCAAGAATACACATCCGGACACATTAAACGTTAGAAACCACTTGTTGGACCATGCAGCCAACTTATTTACATCTTCCTGTAGTTTCTATGCGTCGTCAACACAGCTGGTTGTTTTCCAGATCTTTATATTAACTGAAAACATGATGCCATCGCATTCAAGGCTTGTATTGCAGTCGTTTATATAGATAAGTAAAAGCAGAGGACCTAAGGTAGAACGCTGTGGAACGCCGCTTTCTACTGGTACCCATTCGAATGCAGTGGTACCATCAATTACTATTTGGAGCCTGCATGACAGGAAACATTTAATCCACTTAAAATGTTGCCCTGTATTTCATACTCCTAAGTCTTCTGTGATAGTCATTCGTGAAGAACGCTATAAAACTTCTTTTTGAATTCAAAGAAGATGACATCCACTGGACGGCCCTGGTCTGTGGGTTTTGTCCATTCTTCTTACGAGTAAATACTACTCGTAAGACATGAATGACCACAACGAAGTCACACATAAGGTTCCCCTGGTCGAGATACGCCACTAAATGTCCCTTAATAAGTCGTTCAATGACTCTGCATAAAATGCAGATTAAGCTACTAGGACTGTAATTTTCGGGCTCCAGTCTGGACACGATTTTGTGGATTGGAGGAATAAAGGCAGTTTTTTATTCCTCCGACAGTTCACCTTCTTGTATGGACTTTTGAAATATCATGGACACCGGCTCGCACATAGCATCAGCCAATTTTCAAAGAGCAAGTATATAAATTCTATCTAGATCAGATAATTGGACAGGCTTCAGTAGATGTAGTCTGGTTCTTATCAACGTGGACGAGAAGTCAAGATTGTCTTATAATGCAAACGCTGAAGGATGTTATTGTGCTGGGTAGGGGATAGGTGGAGATTTGTCTCCTGAGTGAATATCGACTGAAAGAAACTGGAGAAGGCCGATGGTCTCATTTGGTTATCCGTCTATATTACTCTGTTTTGGGACCTCAGCGCCGGAATCGGCTCCCGATTTCTTTTGCCACTACATATGTAATCATAGCGGATTTTTGGATGCCCCAAAGAGTTTTGCAATATGCATAGCTCACAGGTCCTTTGAAGTCTATTAGCCTTACGTTTGCAAACATCCCGCTGTCGCTTCTATTCCCAGAGGCATTCAGAACTCTCTGTTGGTCGATACCGTCTCCACACCCCATTTCTCCTCTTAACCGCGATTCGCATTTCGCGATTTATCCACAGCTGACGGCTGCCTGTTTTCTTTCGTCTAAGTAGACAGTTTAGCTAAAGGATTCTTTTAACCAATAAGCTGAACATGCTCCAGCAGTCGTTACCTGTTCCCTGCAATGTGATTTACTATGGCATTGGCGAGACATGCGTTCGTGTGTTGAAAAATCTCCCTTCCAGATATCTGTTTCTAACTGTCTAGGTGAACCTGGTTGGGAGAACATGGAGTACTCGAAGAGCATGACAGTATGCTCACTAGCACCAACTGGCGGGAGATCTTGTATATCCAGTCCACTCTTCTCATCTTGAATGAGCATCAGGTCAAGGTAATTTGAAACTTACCCTTCCGTAACACGTGCTCCGACAGTTAAATTCTTGAAAAGTAGTTCGTCCGCTGCCAATTCAAGCAAATGTTGTTCGAATGTGTCCGATGGACCAAAAACCGTCCAAGCTTGCCAGGCGATCTTGGGGGCGTTAAAGCCCCGACAATAAGGACGTCCGTTTTCGAGCAGATCTTTCTGAGTTCTTTTAAAAGAAGGCTATCGTGTTCGACAATCTGCTATGGGGGACGGTATACAACTGCAAACGCCACTGGCCGGACGTGTTTAGTAGAGCAAGTTAGGGATAAAAATTCCACTTTCGCGGTTGTTGTGGGATGTTGCTCAGTGGACGCGGTTAGGTTGTAGCCAACATCGACAGCGACCCCTCCTCTTCAAAACAGTCAATAACCTCTGGGGGATATCTCATGATCTCCAACAGTTTCAGAAAGCCATGTTTCTGTTAAGGCAATGGCATCTGGCGCGTGCCCGTCAACCAAAATCCTGGGTCCATCAATCAAGTAATCGGACTTTATACATTCGAATACATCACCTTTAGTCGCCGTCTTCTCGAAGGGAACCAGTCCTGATTACAAAGGGATTGGCAATAGGAACGTGCGCTTGATCTGCAATATCTTTTTTATCTTATTTTCAACCCTTTTCTCCCTCTTCTGTCCTCCCCTTCAGTTCTGTCCAGAGATCCCTCGTTTTGCGTCTTTCTTGCGGTTAGTAATCTGGCTAAAAAAGACCTCCTTATACGAATGACAAAGAGTCGTCCTTATTTCTAGGAGATGTGAAGCTTGGGCTTCACTTTCAAGAATGACTTTGAGAGGCTTTGGTAATGACAGTTCACGCGATGCATCGGCGTTCCCTAGACAGAAAACTTTGTGCAATGAGCACATTCTCCGTCCTGAAGAACGGCATTTGAGTATGCTCGAAAGAGGTTGAGATCGAAGAAATGGACTCAGGAGCTGTTTTTATGACAATATTTGGTTTTTGGTCAAGATGCCTGTTTGGTGACTCAGGCATATGCCTTATGACGATGCCTTTACTGAGATCAAGTAGTGAGTCTCGGCGTTTTTTTATCACAGGGTCAACATTACGTCAATTTCTTCTGAACTGCTTCCTAGATCTCGCCTATTCGCTTTTATCAGTTATCGTCAGGGAAGGTCAGTTGGAAATGTTCCATAATAACCTGAACTTCATATTTTTGGAAATTGGGTTCACTTTCAAAACGTCAACTTTAAACCAAAATTTTGCAAGATCCTATTTCGTATCCGTACCTGTTAGGCACTAGGGATAGGCATTAGAGTAAGGGGTAGGAGTTAGGGGCTGGTGTTTGGGATTAGGAGTTATGGGTTGGGGTTTAGGGTTAGGGTTTCTGGATTAAGGATAGGGTTTAGGGGTTGGGGTTAGGAATTATGGGTTAGGGGTTAAGGTTAGGGGTTGGGGTTAGCGGTTAGGGTTAGGGGTTTGGCTGGGGCTTGTCTACTGCTCGTATGGCTACGTAATGTGATCCGATCCAGAATTTTAAAGCAAAAATTAATGCCGTGTGTCATCCTGAAATGAGGACGGATAGATAAGTGTTAATCGGCAGGAAGGCTAATCATAAATCAACTCTTTTTATGTTTACACTTCCTTGAGTTCAAGTTTAACTTGAGTAAAAGAACTAGCATACATGAGACTCATGAAGAGTTTTATTGTAGGCCGCTTCTTCGGCTGATTCTATCTTGCATTTTGAAAATTAGGAGAGGATCTCACTAACCTTACTGCAACATTAGTCCTTTGAGGTTTCACTGCAGACGAGGGCGTGACAAATGCTTTTATGTGCAACGAAACCAAGTTGGGAGTTTTGTACAATGCTAAAAAATCTTCTGCGCAGTCAGAGAGCTCAAAAAGAAACTGTACAGTGTAGTTAAAAGCAAAAATAAAGTTTGGTCTTATCAGATGCAAAACGCGATAGACTTTTCTTTTTGCCTAATCTGCTCAACTCTCGTCAAAAAACCGAAATAGAGCTGGAAAATTAACAAAACGATGAACATTATAGGCTCTGTGCTAAAGTCCAGTCCGAGGAGTAGCGATCTAAAACGTCTGCTTGCAAGTAGGTGCTGCGCACTTTTTCACAATGGCACATCCTGGTGTTGACGTTTCAGTTTCAGTTTATTAAGGGAAATATAGGCGAGCGCCTTTGAACTCCCTATTGGTTACAAGTCGTCGGAGAAAAACATTGATAGTGGGAAGGTGAAAAAGGGGTTTTGTGCATAATCGCTGACAGCTAGTCAAAAAGTGTAATCAATAACGGTTACTAGCTAGTTAAAAGTAATATAAACAAGTTTAAGTTGGTGCCGGGTAATGTGAGTGGATGTAAGGCTGGTAACTGGGCGGCTTGATGCGCGTCAAGTTTAAACTTAAAGGAATTCATACAGGAGGAGGTTGCAACATCGGTGGGCAGGGCATTCCACGCTTCAACCACTCTGTGACTGAAAAAGAACTTTCTTCCATTGATCCTGGCTTTCCCGGCGCGTATTTTTAGGGGATGACCGCGCAAAGTGGGCGTGTTAGCTTGTGTGAAATAATCAGTGGGATCTAAACAACAGTCTGGGCCGTTGATAATGCGAAATGCAAGTATAAGGCCACCACGTAATTGCCTGTAGGAAAGTGGAAACAGGTTGAGAGTTGACAGTCGGGATTCTTAAGACAGCGCTCCCAGACCTTGTGTCATTTTGGTCGCCCGTCTCTGGACCTTCTCCAAAACGGTATAATCCATGACAGTCCAAGGTCTCCACGCCTGTATGGCGTATTCTAGATGAGGCCTCACGTAGGTGCCAAATATTTTTGAAAAGCTGTCTGGGTCAAATTCAATAAATGCTCTCTTAATGAGTTGCAGCGTAGCCATAGCCGATTTAGCCGCCTTCGCACAGTGCAGTGTTGGTTTGAGTGAAGATGTAATCCATACACCCAAGTCCTTCTGACTGTCAACCTGTTGCAGTGGTGTGCCGTCTAGAAAGTAAGTCCTGGGGCTGGAAGCTCTGAAGCTGCCTAATTGAAGAAAGTTGCACTTGCTTATGTTGAAGGGTATAAGCCAGCGCTTTGACCAGTCTTCGAGCCTGTTCAGGTTTGCTTGCAGGTGGTCTGCGTCTGCCGCATTGTGAATAACTTTCCACAATTTAATGTCGTCGGCAAACAGGATGGTATCACATTCTAAGTCCTTGACGCAGTCATTTATGAAAACGAGGAATAACGTGGGACCTAAGACTGAGCCCTGTGGGACGCCACTCACCACGCTTACCTCTGAGGACTGTTGACGCCCGACCTGCACTCTTTGGGACCGTCCAGCCAAAAAGCTCTGGATCCAAATCTACACTCACTTATGCCTTCAGTTGACCAGCGAAAGAAGCGTTGCTTGCGTTATCTGGACGCGGGAACCCATAGAGAATATTGGGTTACCTGCTATCGCAAGCATCCCAAACGAAGTAACTCAAAAACTAGTCTCTTTTATGCCATCTTGTTCACATTTAGCTTTACCGACAACACCACTCCTTTTCACCCAAGGGGCGGAGTGGGAAAATGCTCCTCCTTCTCTTTCTTCTTTCCCACCCCCTCTCCCCGGCTTGTCCTTCATTCGCTCTGTTCTATCAAAGAGAATGCGAAATTACTGAGGTTGATGTAGATTGCACGCAGACGCCGACCGCGCCAAACACCAGCCGTTTGCCAAACCGAGTAAGTTTTGCTTACTCCCACCCGACCCTCCTCGCCAGTTGGCGCTCTCACTGTTTCGTAACCATAGCTTCGTCCATCGGAAGACGTGAAGCATACGCAAGCAGGCATTACGAAAATGCCAGGGAACACGATGCACTGCGAGGACATACTTCAGTGCGCCGAGAGCGCTTGTGACATTTCGGGCGAACCACGCAACAGCGGAGGCAACTGATTGGCTGAAAAGATAAACAATTGGAGCCATCGCTTCACGGACAGAAATATTGGAAAAAAGACTATGCCTCGATTGAAATATTGGGTATTGCAATGCAAGATTAAGAGATTCTCCCGGCGCTTTGAAAGCCTAAAAACGTCATCACCTCCAGTCCATATCGGGAGGGATGTACAAGTTAGGGCGGCAACAGTAACAAAAGAAAGCAGGCAAAATCACCATGGTAACCGCGGACTAGCCAGGAACTAACGAGGGAGTTTTCGATACAGGTGATATCCTTAACACTTTTTCTGTACAGCTTGAGGAGGTTACGTGAACAAAGAGCGCACTTTGGCAAAAAAACAGAGGTGTACACAAAATTGGCCACTCGGACACCTAAAAAGGAACTTACAAATCAACAAATGCTCGACAGTAATAAAACCACAGTGACTGTCGCTTGCACCATAGGCTGACCTATCACTTCTAAGTTGGTCTGCAAGCAGCATATCATCTTACCTCATTCCATTAGCACGAGGTAAATATCCCGAACAACAACTATCGAAGATCAGAATACTTGGTATGACCGCAGACCTTAAGGACACTTGCTTTCGACAATAAAGTCCGTATATTTGGTTTCGGACAATCCATTCTTGACATCTTGAGATGAGACCTTACGTCTATCAAAGGTTTTGCATGACTTAAGAGTTAACAACCTGGTCTTCCTCAAAGATAACACACAGAGACTCGGTCCTATCTCCTTTTTAGGGTTGTGATGGTTTGGGTTGAGTAGCTTTGGGTATGGTTAATGTTAAGGACACTCACTGATAGCTAGGAACATTAAAAGTAGGCAGTATTTTATTACTGACAAAGGCAAGGGAGACCGGAATGGTCATTTCTGGAACGAATGAGTTCCTTAAGAACGATAGGTGAGCGCCCCCCTGTGCCCTGTCAACACCCCTCAGCTATCTATTAGTGGCAGTTCCCCTCTGTGGATGTTATTTTGCGGACTATGAACAGGTCAGGTGGGATCGAGATGCCAGCGTGCAAAAAATCCTGAATGCTGATACATTCAAATAGAGCCTCAGTCGTCGCGGCACTGTAAAGTGATCGGGGATGATGGGAATATCAAAAAATATTACTCTCCATTTTGAGACCTCTAGATGGTGAAGTAGGCCAGAAGGGCGGGATTTAATGGTGCCAAAAAATTTCGCGACGGCTCTTCAGCTGCGTCCTGTCGCTTCATAAGAGAGATAACGAGTGAGAAAAATACAACAGATTTGAATTCGTGCAGAAAATCAATGCAGAAACAGCAAGGTCAGTTTTTGGGCAAAGCTGGCTAATCGATAAAGTTAGTAACTCAAACACCGTAGGGAAAGAAAGTCAAAAAGGGGAACGTTAAAGAGCAAAAAAATGAGAGGAGAATGGGAGAATCATGGAGCTAGAGGCTACCATGGCAATGTTAGGTTAACCACGTGTTCCAATTGTTTACAAAGATCTGTTTTCACTCATCGTATGTAGGCCGCCTCCAGGTAATTCAATGTCCGAGTTGTTCGTGTCCGAACAAGTACTCGGAAGGAAGTTTTGGGGTCGACGGAGTGACCAGTATCAAGCAGGTGTTTCGTAATGGAGGAACGCGGAATCTTATTTTCTTGTCTTAAGAGCCATCTGGGCCGGTGCTCAATAGACCTGGCTGCCAACTGCCTTTGCGTCCGCCCAATGTACTTGCATCCGCAAGTGCATGTGAATTCATAAACACAATTTGAAGTGGCGTGCATTGGCAGGGCATCCTTTACCCGTGGAATCGGATATCCCGCACGGTTCATCCACAAATACAGCAGCTCTACACGGCCAAAATTGACAGAACATTTAGCTCCGAAAAAGCCCGTCTTTATATCTTTGCACTTTAAGGACGACAATATTTTAAATACTATCAAACGACGGCTACGTTCCGCCATTGAAAGGACATACAATACAGCCGAACTAGTATTATGCAGTCCTACTAAGCCACTTCCTATTCCACGGGCAAAGGATGCTCTGCCAATGCACGCCACTTCAAATTGTGTTTATGAATTCACATGCACTTGCGGATGCAAGTACATTGGGCGGACGCAAAGGCAGTTGGCAGCCAGGTCTATTGAGCACCGGCCCAGATGGCTCCTAAGACAAGAAAATAAGATTCCGCGTTCCTCCATTACGAAACACCTGCTTGATACTGGTCACTCCGTCGACCCCAAAACTTCCTTCCGAGTACTTGTTCGGGCACGAACAACTCGGACATTGCGTTACCTGGAGGCGGCCTACATACGACGAGTGAAACCAGATCTTTGTAAACAATTGGAACACGTGGTTAACCTAACATTGCCATGGTAGCCTCTAGCTCCATGATTCTCCCATTCTCCTCTCATTTTTTTGCTCTTTAACGTTCCCCTTTTTCCACTTTCTTCCCCTACGGTGTTTGTGTTACTAACTTTATCGATTAGCCAGCTTTGCCCAAAAACTGACCTTGCTGTTTCTGCATTGATTTTCTGGATGAATTCAAATCTGTTGTATTTTTCTCACTCGTTATCTCTCTTATGAAGCGACAGGACGCAGCTGAAGAGCCGTCGCGAAATTTTTTGGTACCATTAAATCCCGCCCTTCTTGCCTACTTCAGCTTCGTACCGGAGACAAAATGCTTCAAACCTCTAGATGGACCTGGTAGATAGCTACTAACCACAGAATTGACAGTTTAAACAGCCGAAGTGAACTCTCTAATCACTGATATGGATGACAGGGAGAAAACTCTGGAAGCCTGTGCGTTCGACACCAACTCTACTTGCAGGCATTTTGATATACTCCACTCCATCCACCCCCTGTGGTTGGATACCAGTGTCGCAACAATCCGTTACTGATGCTATTATTATTGCAGTTAGTTACCCATACTGTAAGTGTTGGTAGAGTAGCATTGGCAGCCGTGGTGGCGGTGGTAGTAGTAGTACTAATAGTAGGATTATTAGTAGTATTCGCCGTATCAGTGGTGGTAGACGGGGGAAAAAGTTTTCTTCAGTGTTGCGACACTGTATTCCCGCCAGTGGTAGTAGTATTTGCGACACTGTATTCCCGCCCCCCCCCCCTGTTTTCTCCTGCGCGCCGCGCTTACGCTGCCAGGTGAAGCGAACCGGTTTCCAGTCCAGGACGCACTCAACCACCGCAGCGTGAAAACGTAGTCACCAGACTGCATGCCGCCATTTTCAGCCGAAAACACACGCCCTCCTTCCTCAGCGTCGTCAGACCACAAAATTACGCATTTGTTACTAGGGGAAATCTGCAAGTCCACAAGCCCAGGCCACCCTCTTAGGCGTTTTGTCCGAGATGGCAGCAGGTCTTTAAAATGCGCTCTTTCCAAACAGAATAAGAGTTATAATTTAATATTGAAAAAATAATCTGATCTACTTTTTCACTGATAAATGGCAAGGTAAGTTTAGAGACGGTGATTTGTGCGTGAAAGAGTTAATAGTGATAATAAACTCGCACAGCATCTACAGCACTAATGAAGGCCGAGGCTCGAGTTTCAGGTCTATGCATGAGCGAAGAAGAAGAGGGGTCGAGCACCGGAACATTTTGTTTATTGTTCTGAGCTTTCAAACTCGTGTAGGAGTCCGTCGTCAGAAACAGTAACAGCAACGGAACAAGGGACAGTTATAGGGTATGTAAGCCAATCATCGACCGATGGCGCAAGACTAGAGATGACTGCGCGGGGCTCTGAACGCCGGCGCTAGATAGATAAATGGATTGACTGTGTTCTCATCCGAGGCTCAGGCTTCAATTAATTTTCGGCCTGTTTTGTTTCCGGCGTGGGCGACTATATTTGGTGGCTGCGAAACTAAAATCCTGACCCGTTTTGTAGGTGTTGACGGCCAATTGTGATAATGCGTCGTTTCGCCGCACAGCCGGCTTATGTTCGTGTATGCGCGGTACGAGCTTACGTCCAGCCTGGCCTGTGTAGATACAAGAACAGTTTTGGCACGGGATGCGATACATTACTCCAGATTGATCCTCAGACTTTAACAGGTCTTTAATTTAAATGACTTTACTGCGCACGGTGGCTTTGGGGCGGTGTGCAATCCCAACAACTAGCTCCGCAGCGATGCGCTCGGTTGCTTCTCAAACGTCCTTGATGTATGTCAGAGAATGCCATATCGTTGGCAGTTTTAATGTTTGGGTCCTTTGGGGCAATCGCGTAGACAACGACTTATGAATGCCTTCGGACAGCCATTTTGCTAAAGCTGGTTGCGGAGATAACTGGCCTCAAGCGCTTGTTCCTCCGGTTTACTGCAATGAGTTTGGATCCGTTTGAAGAGCGTCTTCGCACAACTTCATCTGTGAGCCACAGGATCATTGCTAAGAAAACTGAAAAGATGTGGTGTTCGTTGCCTTTCTCTAAACAGTCGTCTCAAGTTCACCGTTAAGGTTCTGTCTGGCAAGCACATTCAGGAAGAGGAACTGTTTTTCTTATTCTTCTTCCTTCGTGAATTTTATATCAGAGAAGACTGCGTAGAGCAGGTTGTAGAAATGCTGTAACATGTCCTTCTTTACGATAACAAACGCGTCATTTACGTAACGGCGCCAAAATATTGGCTCATGCTAGATGGAGGCAATCTCTTCTAAGTCCTGTAGGACCAGTTCTGCTACTAAACCGGAGACCGGTGAGCCTATTGGAGTTCCCATTATTTGTTCATAGGTCTCTCCAGCAAAAGTGAAGAAAGTTTTTTGACAGAATTCAAACAGTCTGATGGGGTAGAACAACTGTCGTCCAGGTGACTGCACGTTCTTCTCCTTTGCAAAAGTTAAAGTAGGTGGGCTAAATCATGAAATGTCAACCGAAATTCCGAAATGCGTTTTCGTTTCGAAAAGATTAACTAAGATTTGTTGTAAAACCAGTCAGCCTGCAACATAATTATATAATATTTCAGTTACCCCAGGGTGCCGGCTTTCGAAAGAACCTCCTTCTGGCTGCATGCAAAAACTATACGCTGTAATAAATGACTACTTGTGTAGCTTAAATTTTTCTCATTGATTTTTGATGCTCCTAAATGTCCAATTATACTTCATGGAAAACCTGCATAAAAATATTCATTCTTTTGTTCAGTCGGTAGAAAAGTACGTCTTCTTCTAGTTGTATACTCGAAGGGGGGAGATAATTCGGTTTTCGAAAAGTTTATAATTGTGGAACTTTAAATACCGTGAAATGGTCGTTCATAAATCGCCATGTCTCTGGATTTAACAATGTGACTTGTAAAATTAACAATATGGATCGAATCCACCGGTAAATTTTATGAACCCTATTTGGTCCACCTTTATTACCGTCGAGAAATGTGCGGTTTTCCGTACGCGGAAAATATACGGCTTGTAGTTTGGAAACCCTGAACCCAACTGTAACGGTAGAGCGGATTCAAAATTATTCGGGCATTGGAAAAGTTTTGAAAACCGAATTATGTCACTCCTTAGAGTATAAAACTAGAAGAAGACATACTTTTCTACCAGCTGAGCAAAAGAATAGTTCTCAGGCCCGCAATCCATAAACAAGCGCAATGAGCTCCCGGTACCATATTCCGTGCTGAGATTTTCCCTGGGCAGGGGAATCAGTCACGTGGGGAGGACGCGGGCGAGCAATTATCCCAGTGAGCTAATTTGCCGAGCAATCGTCATACCAGCATCCAGCACGGATGACGAAATCACGGGCATTAACGACTCGGACTCGGACTGACAAGCCACCACCGAATCCATTACGATCCCAGCGGTAATTGCGAGGACTGTTAATTACAGCGCGCATATGGTCCCACGGCAGCCGCGTGCTATAAATACTGCACTCCCTGTGCCACCATCACCTTTATTTGCGACTGTCTCTGATGATGGATTCGAGTGGGAACCCGAAACGTCAGGCCAAGAAATTTCTTGTTCCAGTGATCGCATCTTCGTCTTCTGAACTGCTAACTGGAAGTCGCCTGTTCGCTTCATTCAGAATATTTTTGTGCATGTTTTCCATGAAATATAATTGGACATTTAGGGGCATCAAAAATCAATGAGAAAAATTCATGCTACACAAGTAGTCATTTTTTACAGCGTATAGTTTTTGCGTGCAGCCAGAAGGAAGTTCTATCGAAAGCCGGCATCCTGGGGTAACTGAAATATTATAGAATTAGGTTGCAGGCTGACTGGTTTTAAGACACTTCTTAATTAATCTTTTCGAATCGAAAACGCATTTCGGAATTTCGGTTGACATTTCATGATTTAGCCCACCTATTGTATTGCTTTCTACGTACCCCGTATCCATTTTCGCTCATGTGGTGGAAAAGGACAAAATTATCCTTTTCTATCCTGTCCGGGAAATCTTGGGAATATTGCGGGAAGTAACATAGAACACAGATTTGCCTGTAAGGGGTTGACCACACTGGTTGCCAACATTGTACCGTGGCCAGAGTCTAGAGGTTTTTCCAAGGTGCAGTGGTCGTCAGTAAGAAGTTCCCCAGATCACATCATAAAGACAGAGTTAGTAGAAAAGCTTTTATTGCATCCGGCAACACTTCAGTTAACCCGATATCCAGCCGTTAACCTGAGTTCTATTCACTTACGGCCAACCGTTGAGAATCAAAATATCCATTGGTCTGATGATGTCATTGCGGTTCGAGCCGTCACCCGTCACTACGTCGAGCAGACCCGCGCATATTCATCAGGGAGGGACTTTTCGACCTAGTAGGCCACAGAGCCTCTTCTCCACTAATCGCAGTGGCACTTTCTTTCGATGGCAGACTTTGATGTAATAAAATGGACATCCTCCTCCACCGATCCTACTCTCGTGATCGAGATCTGCACTCCTCATAACTACCCATGACTCAATGTATATAAGTTAGCATAAAAACCAGACCGAAATTTCAAAGATAATATCTAGATTATTTTGGCCCGACAGGCGTAAAACGGCAATATGCATGCAAATCCAAAGAGGAACGACTGAATATTCTTGAGACCCAGAGGGAAAATTCAGAAAAACACCGGATGGGGAGCAAACTTGTGCCAGCAGCGATTTCCTTTGACCGACCCTGGCTTGTGACAAAATTTCGTCACGTTGCTATAAAATCTGCCATGCTGGAATAAGAAATGTCGCCTCTACAAACCCCATGTTCTACGCTTCCCTGAAAGGAGTTTCTGTGGACCGACTGGCCGGACTGTTACCATGCAGTCCAGCTCATAAGCAGACAGAAAGGCTTTTTTGCACAGATCTAGCATTCAGATAAAAATCCTAGTGTCAGCCAACCTCGTTTGTTGACAGTTTTTATCTGATGTCATCAGAAATCGCTTACACTGACCGTACAGCCCCGAGATTCGCTGGTGGGGGCGGTAACAGTACATGAAGCACTTTTTTGCCTGTCGCAACCAGCAAATTCCCCGAGTTCCAGTGTTTTGCGTCATCGCTCGAAGGTTGTTTATCCCGCCCAGATAAAATGCCCCCGTGCTCATTCGAATATCTTAACTGCTATGTAGCACGTTCACTTGAGCTGCCACAGAGGAATACTGAGAGCGAAAAGTACCTCTTTGGCTCTTCATAATTCACTATTAAAATACGGCATTACTTTCAGGGAGGCAAGCTTGTAGCAAAAAGACTAAACGTACACCAAAGCAAGGATTGTCTGCCGTTGGAGTTTTAGTTTCAAAAACGAAGTGACAAGTCTTTAGGGGGTTGAGCAAATTTACCTATATGAACTGACCATCTAGAAATCTATTGTGGATGCATTTTGCGGAGCTGTGGGGCTGTGTCAGGTTCACCATGTTGTGCGAACCGGGAAATGCAGTTCGACCTTGTACCTATTTATGACTTTAGGTATCCAAAATAACGCATTAGATTGAGTTCTCGGACACCTATCGTGGTGCGTTGATTACGTGAATAGACAAGATAAGTTGCTTTATAATCCTTCTCGGGTGTACACAAAGTACTTTATGATAAAAAAGCTTGGAGCAGTGTAACTGTCCAAATAAGCTCCTGATAAACAGTTTTTGCCAAATATAACCCGCATTACTTAGTCGGGAGTCCTTCCCCACGATTTTAGATCACGCATTCAAAAGCTGATTCTAATACTCATGGTAAGAAGGCAGTAGGCGACTTACCTCATAAAATATACATACATTTAAGAAACATCTATTTTTCCTCGCCAACCGGCTCCAATGCATCGACCAAAGCGCCAATAAACGTTAGTGGCCCCAAGTTAAGTTAAAGCACTAGGGAAATATTAGAAACAATATTGCATTGGTCAGAAATAACGATTTTCGCATATATACAGAAGTAGAGTTCCGAAGATTCCCATTGTAAAATTCAAAAGGCAATTTGGCGAGCATACGTCAACTTTCGATAGATTCTCTTCAGGCCTGTACTTTTAAATGGCTATTGAGGTAATGAATTAAAAGATACGGGCGAGTAGATAATTAAGCTGTAGCTCGGGTTTGCGGAGGGGAGGGCGGGTGAGGGTGAAACACCTCAATTCCAGTCAGCGCTAGGGAGGAGGTGGGTCCCGGTGGAGGTAATTATACGCGGGTATCTGGCCTGGTGGCTTTGAGCCATGGCAACTGTGGGACCTGTGTGAAGTTCTTCTGTGCGAATAGGACCGGTCCGCGTAGCCTGATTGCAGCCACCTCTGCCGTAGCCAACAAGCGCTACCCAAGTAGTTTTGGATAGCTTGATGGGACCATCTAAATCACTCTGAAGGCCTCTCTGTGGCGTCTACACAGTGCTCTGTGTCTACCATGATCAGGACACCCGTTCTGGCGAAAAAGGCTTTCGATGATTTTAAGTTCTTTCTCAACGTTATCAGCTGAGCAGATTCTTCTCACTCTTTCTGCCAAACAGCGAACTAAATAGAGTCTAACGTTTAGCGGTACGAAACTCCCAAAATGTGTGTATTGTCCGCAACAGGTTTTCTTACGATAGACGCTCCGTCGAATGCTGCCGTCAGGCCTTCTACCTAGAAGCACATCCAGAAAGGGAAGTGAACCGGACGGTTCTTCCTCCAAAGTGAATTTTATTGATTGGTACATCTGATTTATGTCATCCAGTAGAATTGAGATGTCACTTTGTTTCGGTGCAATTGCGAATATATAATCCACTTACCACCCATAGTATCTTAAACCGTTGATCTGGTGACATATCTGGAAAGCTTCTAACTTTCCCATGAATATATTCGCAACATCGGGTCAAGAGGCGAGCCCATAGCCACGTCGTCCATCTGCCTACATAGATTGCTGTCGAATACTCACCAAATTGCCATTAGATTGAGTTCTCGGACACCTGCATCCGCAGTTGGCATGAATGGATTTGAATGTTGTGCGTTGCAACCCGACGCACAGGCTGTTAGAAGGTAGCATTCAGAAAGAGGAATACATTGGTTTACAATATATGCTTCTGTCGCTTCGATTACTAGGACATTTCCCAAAGGTCATTTAACAAGGCATCTTAAGAGTATTTTTGGTCCGCTGGCAACGATTAGTCTACTTCTTTGATAGGAATAAGAAAACAGGGGTCGGGAGTTAGTAAGTTTTGCATACTTTCAAGTCCAAAATCCTTTAGTTACCTTTCTTCTAGCTCAGCTCGAGTCCAAGAGTGTAGTTCTGCTCTAAAGAAGACCGCTTATGCCGGAGGCAAGACAAGTCGGAATATGCTTGAAACCTGGGCTTCTGTTGCGTATTCAATCAACTGGCGTATTTGCCTGACGTCCGCATATAGAGCCCTGTGCAGTCATTTTGTAAGCTGTGCCAGTAACCCTTTGCTCTGCAGCTGGTGACATCTCTGCCAACGGACCCTGCAGGACCCTCAGTCGCCTTCTTCGTTACTCGCTCGAATACCTAGAGCTCGAATATTCGCCCTCACTACAGATCTAGGCAACGATAGGATGTAGGACTTCCAACTAACTTGAGCTAACCTGTGGACCGTGTCATACGTTGAATGGTGGTAGACGGGGTTTTACGGGTGGGACGATACACAGGACGGGGAGTAAGTAAATACAGGAAATATATAAATTTCTGCCAAAAGTCTTATTGTACGCTGTCATTTGGCAAAGGAACTGAGCGCGGCAATAAAAAGTGAACAAAAAGCAATTTTCAAATGACGGGCTTTGAATGAAGCGCCGCTGGAAAGTGTACATTTAGTCAGGAAGGGGTGGAAATTTCAAACAAAGGGAATGGTGAAAAATAAGTGATGTTTACAGTCACACTGAATTTTAGGGTATATGCTTTGGAGTTGCCATCTGCTTGGGGATCGTATACCCTATCGTTACCAGGATCTGTAGTGAATGCATCAATGCATGACTTGATTTAACTACTTGGCTGGCTGCTGTCGGTAGAGCGAGTGACACCATATGAATCGCTCAAATCCGACATCAATAGTAAGAAATGTCAGCTAGCAGAAGAAAATAGTAAGCAGATCAAGTTAGCATTCAAAGGTCAAACGACCCGACCGCGAACTGCACGTGTCGAAGGCGCGTATGTCTGCCACTAGCGTTCCGACAGTTACGTTAAGAAAAGCAGCGCAGATAAAAAGCAGATATCACATAGTTAAGAGCAAAAGCTAGTCTGGTATCTTGGCACGGACTAGACAGTGAAATACAACAGGGATAACAATGTAGTGTGTTTTGACAGTTTTTATTGCACACGTGGCGCCTTGTCTCGCTAGACTAACAGTCGAATTCCATTATCGTTTTGCGAAGAACTAAAGAAACTTGAAGTTTTTCCCAAACAGCTGACGACTACACTTTTCTTAGACAGAAATTCTATCAGTTTAATAATGTCTTTCTACACCACATATCCAGTGTGTTGACGAAGCTGCTTGTGTTTTTAAAAAAATAAAAGAGGCGAATTACATGGGGTTTTAGAGCTGATGGACATTGAACACAACGGTATGCACGTTCTGTTCGGAACCAATCATTTTCCCCAGATAGTGCCGATAAAAAGTAATTTCTTACAGTTGTTTCTCAGTGGTAACCACTAATTATAAAGTAATTATTTGGAGGACTGGATCCTATCGGTTTGCAAAAGACGAAGTTAAACACTTTTCTAGACGCTCGTTCTAAAAAACAGCATGGCCCGACAGCTTAAGGCTTCTCAAACCTGCCTTTGAGGTTTACAGTTGTTCCGCTCACCAGACTGCCCGATCATCAAAAATGTACCACGAATTTTGAAGGACATTCATTCCAAATGGTTTTGCGATGGAAAGACTTTTACAAGTTGTGCTGGGTCAATATTTTAACTGGTGAATTTCTTCAGTCCTAAAAACGCTCTAAGTCTCAAACGAGGCAACTTACGGAGACTAAAGGACTCAGAAGTAGTATGTAAAGTAGTATCCTAGAGAATCATGGTCTCATCATGGGAGATCGTCAACTCTAGTGTAAATAGGGAAGGCCATATGTTTTTCAGCTGCTCTTACCTGAACCGGGTTACTGGCAGTCCTTAATTTGAACTAATGGGACTGTACTTTTTACAGACCTCTTATGGGTTAGAAATTTGGTTTTAATTCCTTCTAAGACAATGAGGTATATTATACTAGCCTAAAATAGATTGTCCAGTTATGCATTTTCCGAGTTAAAATGTCAAGGAATTTCGGTCGAAAGCTAGCACGAGACTATACAGAAATTAATTTAAGATTATAGTCTATACCTCCCAGTGTTTAAAATCCTGAGAGAGTATTTCGCATAGAAGAATCTTTAAAGATTCTAATAAATGCCTCCCTGACTTCAGTGCATACGATACAGAGACATTTTTGTATCTTTCTTTGCCTGAAGAAGATCAATTATCTAGCATGTGTTTGAGGAAACCTAAAAAAAACACGAACTCTGGCAAATAGTCCAAAAGTGTCTGCCCCCAATCTAAACTTAAAAATGTCAATTACTCGGCCGCATTTTGGGAATGAAAAATACTCTATGCGCATTATTCACTGCCCAAGAATTCACAGCTTAATTTTAAGACACATTTCCTTCATTGGGAAGCTCTAAGAAAGTCCTTTGGATTTTGCAGCTGAAATTCACACCGAATATCTACTTCGGTCAAGGATGGTCTAAGAATCGCTGACCTTATAGGTGATTAAAAACCTGTCTTGTTCATCGAACAGATTTATTGTCATTTGCATTTTACGCCGACTGAAAATCTTGTCCAAAGATTTTCACAAAAACCGATTTCGCATTTCACGTTGAGAATTAATTTTCGCCTTAAACAAAGTTACTAAAAAGCTGAGCACAGCTCACGTTAATGACGCCTATATACCACCTCGGTTTGCCAGACGAAAGTTGTGCCCGAACCACAGATATTTTCGACCTGAAATTAGAAATGATCTAACCGACAAAGACAAATAGGCTAGAATTGGCGTTTTGATCTTCGTTAATTTTGACGGTAAGGGTTCACAGTGCAGAGCGGATTTTCTTTAAATTTTACCCTATTCGAAATTTAGGTACCTCGCACCGATGACTCAATTACTGCTATATACAAGTATGAAAATACGCGCAGTCTTCCGTTATAATTTTGTCGAGATTGGTAAGTTTACTCTTACAAGAAAAGTACCCATACATGTTTGCAATATCGCAAAACATTGGAAATAATTTTGCTCTGTTTTGTGCAGCGCCATGTTTTTCCTTTCCACGAACGCCTTTTCAACTGCATTGGAAAATCCATTTGGAATCCAGGGACTATTTATACACTAAGTACTATCACGCTTTCTAAATATTTCGCCACAGCAAGCAAATTTAGCATTAGGAGCTGATAAAACATGTCTTTATGCCTAGTTTTAATAAATGAGGTCTCCTTCACTTCTGTTTTACCCGAAGAAGGACTAACGCCCCGTGAAGAAGAAGAGTCGAGCACCGGAATACTTCGTTTATTATCCTGAGCTTTCAGACTCGTACAGGAGTCCATCGTCAGAGGTAGTGGCAGAAACAGGACAGGCGGCAGTTATTAGGCACGTAGACCTAATCATCGACCGACGTAGCACGACTGGAGGTGACTACGAAGGGCTCTGTACGCCGGCGCCAGATCGATAAATCGATTGACCGAGTTCTCATCTGAGGCCCAGGCTTCAACGTTTTACAATGCTTGAATAATTTTGAGCTCGTCCTGTCTTTACACTGGCTTTCGGGTGTCCAAACTGCAATCTGTACATTTTCCATTTACTGAAGAATCATTCATTTCACCGTGTTATGACAAAGCTACCACAAACGGCCCACGAAGGTTTGCAATGAATGTGTATCTCGTTGTTTACTTCATAAGGAGTGTTAATAGACGAAAGACTACAACGATATTTACACATACGCTTCGCACTCCTAAAAATTCGAATAATTACAAGCTACTCCAAAGCCGATAACCACAATTTCTTGGAACAAAAGTTGAATAAGAAGCCATTTGCTCCACTGTTATTATAAGACGGATTATTTTCTGCAGGTTTTCCATAAAACATGCCTATAATTATAAACAAATTGAATAAAACTTCTGCGGACGACTTAGAAGACTTATTGAAGAACCAGCATTCTGGCGTGAATGAAATATCCCGGGTGTATATCGCATCATAATCAACAGTAAAAATTCTTCTAGATAATCCCACCTTGTTAAGAACACATGTAAGAATTTCCATTAATATTTTCTGAGTCATGCCACTTACTGTACTATTTTGGTTCAACTTTGGCCTCGTTGGGATTAAAGGCTGAAAGCTCGAATAGCTGGATTCAAAGCACTTTGCGACTGACGTGAGCTTTATCAGAAACCGCTTTCCTAGGCACAGTGAACAGTAAAACCGCCTGAACTACACGTTATGTAACCCATCTTCCAAAATCTGTCTGTCCTTCAGAGGAAGGGTACTTTAGAACGCCACAAACAGTGCAATAAATCTTGTGCAATCTGACTACTGATACCGATAGATGGTGAAGTAAGCGCATGCGTAAACTGCCATTTTTCTAGAAACTTCCTATTATTTTAATGCATGATTACGAGAGTGCCCAAGCAATAAAAATAATTTCCTTCAGAGAAAAAGTTTGATTCATAACAGCGGTCAGCGCAGCGAAAACTCTTAACCCTTTTAACAATCCACTTTAGCTCAGTATGAAATGGTCTTCGGTGGAAAAGCAGAATATAGTAAGTGCTTGATGATATATGTTTTCAAGTTAACTTCCTTACTTAGGTGCGATTGCAGTATGGAAGCGAAATCCCAAAACATTTAAGCCACGCCAGAATACCGGCTTTTTACCGATCTTCCTCGCGGTTGCCTGCAAACATCACAGCTGATACAGAGTGGTTACTTAATTATTATGGAATTCTTTCATTTATTTTAAGAGAACCATGAAGAACAGCACCCCTTTGACACACGCGGGAGCAACTTACGTCATTTTTAAATTACAAATGCAATAAAAAGGTAACTTTCGTCTTAAAAAGTTTGCAAGTATGAAATTTTTAAATCCGGGAAGTGTATGTTCAAATAACCTCCTCTATTCCGGTTATTAATGCTCATTCTGCAATATACATCACAATCAATTCCCATGGAAAATTCTCTGAGTGCTATATGGTATCTTCTTTATAACACAGGGCATTATATAATTTTCTTTATATGGAATATACACAGCTTGTAGACGGGGAGCGCTAAACACAATTGCAGTGACTAGTTCAGTTCAAAATCACTCGGGGACTGAAAACTTTTAAAACCAAAACGCTTCTTTTCTTTGGGAAGAACAGTTGAAGAAGACGTAACTTTCTACCGAATGTATACAAGGAATCAGAACTGTGTGCATGTTATTGTCAAAACGCAAGTAAATTCATAATGCGATTGAAAGGTGATGGAAAAGGGCAGGGTCATTACGTAGACACTATTGGCGACTGTACTTTTGCAAGCGGTCGGAAAAAAACGCATTCGAAACCCGGAATCATGGTGTGACGGAAATAGTTTATTTCGCACCAACTTTGAAAAACTATTCGACCTCGCCGGGATCCGAACCCACGACAACAAGGGGAAGGCTTGATTACAGTCAAGGCTTTAGTCACCTGAGCTACTAGTCCCAACCGACAGCCGCGAGTTTAGTCGCATTGGATTCAGGTTAGCCGCTTAGCCTACTGCAATGTATGAAATCCACCAAATCTGATGCTGTAAGCTGACTGCCCAAGCAGGATTTCTAAAGTAATCCATCTAGAACCAGCACGATGCTTATCGAACTTACGCAATTAACATTTTGAGTGTACAATACGTGACCTAATTCATGAAATCTGATGACAAACTGATATGAGGATTTTCGGACGCCTTAAACACTGCTCATTTTGATTGCTGTTCCGGCCCCTTCAAGTACAGTGCGTAACTAATCTTATGAAATGTTGACCAAAATTCTGAAATTTGTTTTCGATTAGGAAGGATTACTTAGGTGGCGTTGTAAGACTGATTATCATGCGGCATAATCCGATGGTAGTTCGGACTTGCTGGGATGTCGGCTTTTGAATGCATTTCTTTTTTACCTCCTGTAGAAACCGCATCCGGTAAAAAATGATTACCTAATTAGCATTCATTTTTCACATTGATTTTCGATGGTCTTATAAAATGGAATATATTTTGTAGAAACCATGCACAAAAGTACGCATTCTCTCACTCCTCTGATAGAGAATCACACCATCTCTATATTGTATACTTGAAGAAGGAGTATAATTAGGTTTTGAAAAGGTTTTCCAATTCCCGAATAATTTTGAGCCTGATCAGCCGTAGCATTAGCGCATAAGAATTTCAGTCTATAAGGTGTATACTTTCCGCCTAAGTAAAATCATATATTCCTTTATGTCTTTAGGAAGACACCATAGAGAGTTCATTAATTTCTGCAATTAACGCGGACTATTTTGTACATCTCATGAGAAGCAGTGGTAAAAAGGCAGGTACGATGCTATATTAATGAACATTGCACGGTCGTAAAAAACCTAGCAAGTAGAAACTTTTAAAAACCTAATTATACTCCTTCTTCAAGTATACAATATAGAGATAGTGTGATTCTCTATCAGAGGAGTGAGAGAATGCGTACTTTTGTGCATGGTTTCTACAAAATATATTTCATTTTATAAGACCATCGAAAATCAATGTAAAAAATGAATGCTAATTAAGTAGTCATTTTTTACCGGGTGCGGTTTCTACAAGAGGCCGAAAAGAAATGCATTCAAAAGCCGACATCCCGGCAAGTCCGAACAATTATAGGATTATTCGCATGATAATCAGTCTTACAACGCCACCTAAGTAATCCTTCCTAATCGAAAACGCGTTTCAGAATTTCGGCCAACATTTCATGAGATCGGTCGCACACTGTAGATATCCTTTTACTGTGAAGAAAATTTGTCCCCGCAATTTTACCCAGCAAAATATTCATGAATTTGAGCGAGAATGGACACTGCGATATATTCGGGCAATTTCCTATGCTCATACCTGCCCCAGACTTCGATTGAGTATCTGAGCGTGCTTTGCAGGAGAGGAGTTTGCAACCGATAGTTCCATTAAACGCGGCCTTATTTTTTGCCTGATTTTAACCGTGGGAATCAGTTTGCACGCACTAGAAACTTTCAGAGAACCAGGCGTTTTATCGGTTTTTTTGAAGTCATATTGGCTGATCTGTGAGGTTTCGTGTACTGAAGTACAGTAGTAGCACACACGGGCCATCCTTCGTTTAAGTGGGCCGATGTTGTTTTGCAGTTTGAACAATCAATTTTTTTACACAGAAATGACTATTACCGAATAGTATACTGCATACCAATCAATAGCACAACCTCATCTGAATGACCCCTTCCAATCAAAACCATATTTCAGAACTTTGTTTAGCATCTCATCAAATATGTCACCTACTGTATTCGGAGCGATCCGAGGTAATTTTCTGCTAATCTTTCGATCGCAATCCCGTTATAGAATTCTCCCTGGTCCCTAATGCATGAAATAACTTAATTTCACGATTTTCTAACTTGACAACGTCGAAAAACAACAGTCTACGGCGAAGAGGCGCAACCCCACAAGACTTGCCGGTCTAAGCGAGTGCCGCGACGTCGCGCTTCATAGACTTTTTGCCCGGACCACACGCTCGGCATGTAAATTACCTCATGTCACGCTGTATTTGCTACGGAAAGAGACATGTTCCAAGCAAAGACATTTTTAAAGCGGTCTCCAGACCGACCAGATGTTTCCGTCAACAATGGTAGAAGTTCTGATCAAACTTTTGTGTCAGTGTTGCGGGCTGTTTCTGCTTGAGGTAGCGTCTCAGTGCACTGGCTTGTAAAACCTCTTCCTCACCAGGGAAACATTTCATGATTACGTTGCATTTCTCGTCGCACCAGATTTAGAGCCACTGTGAATGTGTCTAGTTAGCCTGTTTTCGCGAGGGTAGTGTCATTGCGATATTGCAGACTGCCGCTGAGGACAGTCAAGTTGGAAAAGGTGTTGGCTAAATGTGCCGGTTTTTAACACCGGTAATTCCTATGCAGCTAGTGATACAAGAACTCTGCCCCCACTGAAGACTCAAACTCCTACGATCGAGTCTTTTTTGGCTGTGTAGCTCCGGAGGGGAAGTCTGGAGAGTACGCTTTTGCATGAGTCAGTTCTCAAAAAAGGACAGTCCTAAGACTGCCGACTTCAGCGCTCCTCCAAATATCAACACTTTTTGCTTTCTCTTGTTGTTTTCATGCAGACAATCTTGATATGTACATTTGTTGTTTATTACCCACACAGGGAGGGCGACATAACTGTCGACCATCCTATTAAAGATAATAATAATAATAATAATAATAATAATAATAATAATAACTAAACTGTCTTTTTAGGACCTACAACGGCGCTCCATGTAACTGTATTAGCCTGACGAAGAACTACCGAACACAAGTGTTTGCAAACTTGACTTTTCAAGTGTAACATGGGAATATTTGCGGAATTTTAAAAAGAACCGTTTTCAGAAGTCAGTTTCGGCAAAAGTAAACTTTCGGCAATTCATCATTAGATCTGTACAGAAATTTGAGGGCAGAATAGTAAAAGTTCAGACAGCAAATAAACAGAAAATATGAGGAGGGGGGATTAAGCAGCGTTCAGAGGTCAGGGGTCAGAGTCCCAATGTCCCAAGGCTCCCCTGGCCTCAATTGAGTCCATCGTGTTTGTTCGCACCTCCTGCCACGTCGCTTTTCAATGACGAAACGGAGACATAGTCAACAGCCAAGCACCCTTCCTCTCGCCCTCCCACTCCCTAAACCCCTGACAGAACTACGCTCTGACCCCTGACCTCTGAACGCTCCTAAGCACTCGCCCCCATACCTACTGTTTATTGGCTGTCTAAACTTTTTACTACTCTACACTTTCATTAAATTTCTGTAGAGCTCTAATGATGAATAATCGAAACCGCATGTTTACAAAACTTGATTTCTTAAATGTTTACATGAGTGTCATCGCGGAACCGTTTCCTCTACTCGGGCAGTCTACCGGGACCGGCCTACCGGTGGATATATTTTTTCGCAGACAACCGATTTTGCTAAAGGGGCGGTCACCGATCGTTCTTACGTTACTCACTCATTCCGTTGTGCCTTACGAGTTCTATCTCGAGCCCAACCAGCAGCCGCATAGCGGCGCATGATATGGGCAGAATGTTATTACTGGCAAAGACAAGGGAGACCGGAATGGCCATTCTGCCAATATCATGCGCCGCTATGCGGCTGCTGGTTGGTTTCTAGAGAGAGCCCGTAAGGTACAACGGAACGAGTGAGTTCCGTAAGAACGATCGATGAGCGCCCCTTTACCGCCGTATATTCCCGATCGAAAACGGACAAAACAACGGGCCCGTGGCCCAGTGGTTAGAGGCGTTGGACTTCTATCTAACGAGTTGCGAGTTCGAGCCCCATGCGCTCCACAAAAGAAAAGTAAAAAAGTAAGTAAGCATATTCTTGTGCATGTTTTCTATCAAATATATTTGAATTGATAGGGCCATCGAAAATCAGCACGAAAATGGATACTACTCAAGTAGACATTTTTTGCCGAGTGAGGCTTTTAAAGGAGGTCGAAGGGACGTGCATTCAAAAGGCAACATACTGGCTAGTTCGAAATGTTATGAGATTATGTCACGCGAGAATTGATATTGCAGGCCTATCTAAGTAATCTTCCCCTAAGTAATCTGTCAAAATGTCGGCCAACGTCTCGTGGGATTGGTCATTTACTGTAGATGATATAGTTGCATGCGCAGCCAACGTTGGATTTTAAATGATATATATGCCTCCTAGGGTACTGAAAGCAATCAGTCGTAAACAACTAAGTGGCTGGACGCAGAGAAACTGGCAGTCTGTGCGCCATGCGCACATTGGTTTCCCCGTTTGTAGTGCCAAAGGACTAGCTCCGCAGGTATGAAACAGTTCCCCATCTTGGCATTTCAGTCCACCACAATGATAAGGTCACTCAATGGAACACACTTATGTGTTGTCTGAAGTCTATTCTGTGTTTCTTCTTTCCGTGTGTCACCAACATCCAGCATATATGGGGAT
>CACRXP010000470.1:95609-108894 GCA_902702965.1 Spirometra erinaceieuropaei | reverse complement strand
CCTGTCATTGACGAAATTACCATGAAGGCGCACAAGTGTAATCCACGGGAACACTAGTGCCCAGGGCAGGACTGAAACGCTGGCTTGAGCGCTCAGGTTTATTGCAACATCCTGTCGAACTGAGATATTCGTGACAACGCTGATATACAGGTGGCCAAGCATCAAGGCATTTGACATGTCAGGGAGGAACGCAACGGACGTACATACCGCACCAATGCTGCGTTCCCGGCGCAAGAATATTTCTCACGTTTCAGCATGCGAAACGCAAACACTGTTCCCAGGCACCAATGTGGTCCAGGCGCGCAACTCACCGGAAATTAATGGACGCTTAGTTTACACCGACTGGTGCGGCGCTGGGGTCAGTCACTGACTCTGACACCTCTCACCGGACTTTTTTTGACGAGTTAACATCTATTTATTACTTTATTCATGGGGATGAGGTTACCAGGCTTTCACAAATCAAAGCTAACGCTAATCCTGACCGACTAATGCCATAGTAGATCATAGGGACAAATCATTTGCCCCGAAGTCGAAAAGCTTCAGTTAAAGTACTTTCTTCCGTGGGTGTACAGAAAATGAGGAATATCCAGTTCTATCCTGACAACAACAAAAAGAAGTCCGTAAATCTATGAAAAATAATGAGAATTACTCCTGTTAAACATCGTTGGGGAAATTTTTCCAAGCCGCCTGACTTATGGCCTGGTACCTCGTCTTATTTGCAAGCTCTTTCAGAAACTAAATGTGAATCTTTAAATGGCGGCATCAGTATCCCGTGGGAAAAGAAAGACAACTAGCTTGAAACATCAATCTGTTTGTACCTCGCGTCTGTCAGCCAGATGCCACGACGCAGTCTGGAAGAGGAGACCATGAGTAACAATGGACACATCAACATATTTGAATAACGTTATGCATGAGCAATGAATTCAGACACGAACTGGGCGCCTATCAATGTCACCACTGCTTACGTCCACGTGAATCAGCCTTCGGTCTGCTAACGCCGTCACGCCGATCGATATTATTATCTTCATCGGTTGGTTGCAGTCGAACAAGACCCATAAGCAGGCGAACACTTCTGCTTGCTCCTACCGCAGTATATTTTATCCAACAATTAGGCCTTCCATGGCCTGTTATTTTGAAATCTTCGAGCTGCCAATTATAGAACCTCGACAAGTGTAGCGGTGTTGCATACTCACCCCGGGGTTCTTCACCTCCACATCCTTTACAGGAAGTAGTGGGCGTAGGTCGCCGACCCGCCTCACTGCGGCGTCGAGAAAACTGGGTTTACTGGCGAGGACCGGCCCATGTTTAAATCCCATACGGAAAATCTCATGACCTATTTGCAGACGACCGCATGAGTAGAAGGTAATTAGGTCGATGGAGGTGCGACGGAATTAGGGAATCTACTCGGAATGCGTCAATTATTAACTAAATGCTGGTAGGTAGAGGTGAAAATCGATCGATTTCGAGTTCGATACGAACCACCAAGCCGACGATAAAGAAGCCTTAAAAGTTATCTACAGGGCACCGGAACACTACTCTAAACGGGTGCTAGCCACAGCCGAAGCAATGGCCATTTGACTAGCGAACCCAGCACTCTGTTTTCAGAAGACGCGGACACAAGCAGTCTGTCTGCCCTGGTCGACTGCAGGCGACGATCGCACGCCGTCCCGACGTTCTGAGAGCAGTCACACGCTTTTACCGCGCTTACAATCTAACAGGGAACCCCTCCCACTCCTCTCACCCCAAATCCACCGTCTTCAACACGCTGACCGCGTAATGCGGGTAGCGTGGGAACATGGAGTCTGACTAACCCTACCGCTGCGACACATTTATATCCAGTCCACAATTAGAGTGATCATTACCCATGTAAATATATCGGCCTGATGATGGATTACCGAAAACATATGTTCGCCAACAGACTCCTCAAGATGAAAAAAACCACTATACATTAACCAGAATCATCCTTACAATACAATAAAACGAGAGTCACTGCCATTGGACATCCCAGTCAAGTTGCTCTTTACTGAACACTGAGAATATGTATGTCAGTCATGTAGCGTACAGGACTGTCATCCATCTTGCACGTCTACATTTCTGTTGCCCGCAGTCGTAATGCTGCCGACTTCAGCGCTCCTTCAAATATCAACCCTTTTGCTTTCTCTTTTAGTATTCATGCAGACAATCGTGATGTACACATTTGTTGTTTACTGCCCAAACACGGAGGGTGATATTACTGTTGACCATCCTATTAAAGATAATAATCATAACAAATAAACTGTCTTTTTAGAACCTGCAACTGTGCCCCATGTAACTATATTAGCCTGACGAAGAACTACCGAAAACACGTGTTTGCCAACTGGACTTTTCAAGTGTAACATAGGAATGTTTTTGGAACTTTAGAAAGAACCGTTTTCAGAGGTCAGTTTCGGCAAACGTACACTTCCGACTATTCATCAGTAAACCTGTACAGAAATTTAAGGGAGGGTAGAATAGCGAACGTTTAGACAGCCAATAAACAGGAAGTTTGAAGGAGAGGGTTGAGGAGCGTCCAGTGGATAGGGGTCAGAACCCCAAGGTCCCAAGGCTCCCCTGGCCGAAGGTGAGTCCAGCGTGTGTGTTCACACCTCCTGCCAC
This sequence comes from Spirometra erinaceieuropaei, assembly GCA_902702965.1. NCBI lineage: Eukaryota > Metazoa > Platyhelminthes > Cestoda > Diphyllobothriidea > Diphyllobothriidae > Spirometra > Spirometra erinaceieuropaei. Next base: position 106,260 of record CACRXP010000470.1, on the reverse strand, counting down.
GTCGCGTTACAATGACGAAACGGAGACATAGCCAACAGCCTTCCACTCCCCATCCCACTCCCTAAGTCCCTGACGGAACTACGCTCTGACCCCTGACCTCTGAACGCTCCTAAACCCTCTCCCCCAACCTACTGTTTATTGGCTGTCTAAACTTTTGCTACTCTACACTTCCTTAAATTTCTTTACAGGTCTAATGATGCATAATCGAAAACGGGCAGTATACCAGGACCGGCCTACTTGTGAATACATTTTTGCGGCGACAACCGATTATAGTAGAGGGGCGTTCACCGAACGCTCTTACGCAGCTCACTCTTTCTGTTGTGCCTTACGGGCTCTCTCTCTCTCTCGAGCCCAACCTAGTTGCCACACAGCGGCACATGATATAGGCGGTATGGTATTACCGATAAAGACAAGGAAGACCGGAATGCTCATTCTGTTTATATCATGCGTCGCTATGCGGCTGCTGGTTGGGCTCGAGAGAGAGCCCGTAAGGCACAACGGAACGAGTGAGTTCCGTAAGAACGATCGGTGAGCGTCCCTCTACCATCGTATATTCCTGACCGAAACCGACAAGACAACGGGCCCGTGGCCGAGTGGTAAGAGGCGTTGGACTTCTAACAAGTCGCGAGTTCAAGTCCCATGTGTTCTACACTGGGGGGTGGCGTATGACTGGCTGACGACGGCTAATAAGTCGGAAATGGCAATTTCCAGTCTCCCTTGTCTTTGTCGGTATTCATATTCGACTGATTATTCCCGCTGATCCTTGGGAAATTTTTCCCAACGAAATCGGCTCCTATTTAATTCCTTCTTCCTAATTTCTCTTTTTTTTCTGGTTCCCTTGAGGAGACGGCCTCCTTAGGGAGAACCGCTTATTACTTCAGCGCTTAACATTTGCCTAACTCATAGATATTTTGGCAGCTTTTGAATAATTAATATTGAACCAACTTTGAAAAACTCGGTGCCTCGGTGGGATTCGAACCCACACTAAAGCTTTCCCCTTACTACGTGTGTTCGAATCCCACCGAGGAGCCGAGTTTTTCACAGTTGGGTCAATAGGAATTATTCAAAATCTGCCAAAATATCTATTAATTACGTGAGCCTGGTAGTCATCTGTGGATTCTAGGTGAATTACTTAGGAAATCCTGCTTGGGCAGTCAACTTACTATGTCAGACTTAATGGATTCCAGACGTTGCAATAGGTTGGGCGGGTAAATGGTCCAAAGTCTGATTAAATTAACGTTCCCCCAGTGGAGCCTCTCAGCTCAGGTGGTTAGAGCTTTGGCTGCACTAAAGCCCCTCTCGCTGGAATCTCAACCAATCTCACCAGCTAATTTTTCTCTGAATTGTCGTGATTGGAACTGTCAAAAAAGGGGATTAACTTATTCAACCCCCTGAAAAACACACGCTTTTATATGTCCGCGTAATAGGTCAGTTAGGCAATGGAGCTAATAATTGGTTACCTTTACTCGTTTACCTTTTTCGTGGAAATTTGGATATTTTACGTAAACATGACGGCAGCTTGAATTTCTACTTAACGACGTCAGAGAGGTGTTGGGACGAGACAAAGAATGTTGAGTCATTCATATTGACCCAACGGTGAAAATCTCGGTGCCTCGGTGGGATTCGAACCCACACAGTAAGGGGAAGGCTCTAGCACAGCCAACGCTCTAACCACCTGAGCTACGAGGCTCCGCCCGACGAGTTGAGTCAATATGAATTATTCAAAATCTGCCAAAATATCTATGAATTACGTGAGCCTGGTAGTCAGTTAGTGGATTCTAGGTGAATTACTTGGGAAATCCTGCTTGGGCAGTCAACTTACTGTATCAGATGTGGTGGATTCCAGACGTTGCAGTAGGTTGGGCGGGTAACTTGACCCGAATGTATTTAAACTCGAGTCTTCCGGCGGGGTCTCATAGTTCAAGTGGTTAGAGCGTTGGCTGTACTAAAGCCTTCCCCTTACTGCGTGGGTTCGAATCCCATCGAGACGCCGAGTTTTTCACAGTTGGGTCAATATGAATTTACCTAACTGTTCAGTATATTTTTACATCATGACACTCCGTCCCTGTTCGCTTCCCCCACTGTTGTCGTCCTGAAGATGGCACTCTTCTATACCCCGCTCGATTCATGACACTTTTTGCTGGTTGTTAATTTTTTGCCCAATCCTTCTCCAGTCTCATAAATCAAAAGAATTATCACCTCTGAAATTGCCCATGTTGACAACAAAGTACGCTCCTTCAGTTCTGGTGCAGTCCCAAGGCCCGGACCTTTTGGGTCTCCTTTATCCCTAAGGCAGACTTGCTCAATTAGTCATTTTGTACCTTCGTACGCGCCTAGTGATTTCAAGTGCCAAACAGTCATTCACCCTGGAGGCCTGAAAGTGTTCTTCTCCCACATACACCCTCCACGCTTAGTTCTAAGAAAACGGTTTACCTTTTTTTCCTTAATCAGTCTTCCTTTCAACACGCGAACTGGTGTGTGGTCGAAGATGTCGGTGTTTACATTTTCTGTCCTTAGCAAGCCCCTCACTGTCCTCCCAATTCTCCATTGAGTCGCGGACATTGGAAGTGAGCTCTGAGAAGACCGGCATCTCGTGTTTCGAAAGCAAAACCATGCCGCAAAGCTAGGCGGCTTGCGAACAGGGTAACTGAGCGAGTTTTCTGCTTTCCCTAGACAGCCTGAAGAAGTGTTTAAACTGACAAAGTATCGCCCCATACCCAGTGTCTGTTATAGAATTAAGCTTTAGTTCATTCCGATGACAAGTCTGGGAAATCGTTTCCCTTTTACTCCCCTATAGGCACCATATATAGGGTGATACTCACTTCCTAGCAGAATTTCGCTGGTGCATAATATGAATGGAAGGAGTTCGGATTCTTAGAAGAGTCCAGCGTCTTTATTGTATCATCTATCAGTAATCTCCCTGAGACAAATCTCATGCGCACTGAAAACTGTGACCTGATAATTTGCCAGCCGGCGGAATGGCTTAGTCTTTATAACCTGAAACCAGGTTGGTGTGACCAGTAAGTAATGTGGACCCATGGAAACCTTCATCGATGTGAAATCCGCGTGAGTAGAGTCTAGTTTAGCCGGCTTGAAGGATCAGGACTGTTGACAACGTATGTTGACGGCAGTTTATTTTCATGTACCTCACTTCATCCTACCTCATCACTAGTCAATGTGACGTACGTTAGAACAGGTTTTTGAACGAGATACGGAGGCAGGCGTTGCGCAAGAAAGTCTCCTGACGGTTCAGTTAAAGCTCGAGTTAACAAAGCCTTCTGGTTAAGTGGTTCTACTGACTTGGCACGATGGGCACGCCATCATATGTAATATGAGAAGTCAGCATAGAACAGTCCGACGTAGTAGTTGACTGCAGTGTTAACAAGTCAGTCAACTAAGTAATTCCTCTGGGTTTTCCAAAAATGAGAATATAAGTACAACAGACCCCAAGCCAGGTCAGTGAGGGGTTAGAACAAAATGGACGAATTCGGCATTAACTTTCAAAATTCAAGTTCAAGAAGTCTACTCATGACTCCGACAACCGTCCATGTCTGATTTCTGTACAAGTAGACATCGTTCCTCCATCATAAACTAACCCCTATTAGTGTGATAACTCAGTTGTATGAGATATCTCCCCCGCTCCCCGTTCTCGTCTTTATAGTTAATTGAGTATTGCAGTTTTTCGTCCTGAATTCTGGTCATCTTTTCCAATTTCATTCGGCTCCCTGCGAATTGTAGACCAAGCAGGGCACATCTTGAGGCGTAAATCGTTGACCGAAATCTCTAAATGCGGTTTCGAGTATAGACGTTTGCTCAAGCACGGTTGCTATACAGCAACCACTACAAGTTAATGTAAGGTCGGCAACAAAGTGGTTTTTAGGTGAGCACCCCCCAAGTAACCTGGGTAACTCGCACTTTTTAAAAATATTACTATTTAGGTAACGGGTAATGTTGCCTTCATTTTTGGAGCTTATATAAATTCGGTCATAATTTCCAGCGAAGGCATACAAAAATCGTTTGTGCGAGAGCACCATCCTGCCTGGTTAAATCAAGGTGGTGAAAAGTTCAACTGCAACACAATTGTGGCTCACTTGGTTGACAGCGGCCACCGGGTAGGCGTCAACCAAGCATTCCGAGTCATCTGTAAAGTTCCGGCGAGACTCACCGAGTTCCTGCATCGGGGGATACTTGCGATGATGAAGGCAGTGACTATACGGTTAGTCAACCAAACCTTGTGTTCGCACAAAGCGTTTGTACAAGCGTCGAGGCTCCCCTGTGTAAAGACAAATCCAGTGTGTGTGTGTTCACACCTGCTATGTCGCGTTACAGCAACGAAGCAGAGACAGCTAGTGACCAGGCGCCTTCTCCCCTCCCCCTCCCTAAGGCCTTCACGCAACTAGACTCTGACCCCTGGCCCGTGAACGTTCCTCAACCCTCTCCCCCATACTGACTTACTAGCTGTTTAACTTTTGTTACTCTACCTGGTATTACTGCACAGGCCTGATGATGAATACTCGAAAGCGCACGTTTTCCGGACTCGACTTCTTAGATGTCTGCATGGGTGCCATCGCCGAACTATGCTCATTTTATACAAAAATACATCAGGAGGGAGTAACGAAAAAGACCATGGAGGCTGGGATGGCCATTTCTGGCTTACTGGTCATCGTCAGTCAACTAGATCCAGCCACGGGTTTACACAACATGGGTTTGAGTCCCAAGGTGAAAGGGGAAGGCATGTCTTAATGCCTGATCGATGAAAGCTCTCCCATCCATAAAGCTTCACAGAGTCACACCAGTTGATAAAATCTGCATACAAATGATGATTTGGTAGAAACAAGTAGATAAGAATCGTTGACAGATTTACAATACCCAAGTACGTATGTTCATAATACTGATAAGTGGTATCTGGCCCCATCACGTAGTATCATTCATTCAAATGAAGGATGTTGGCAACTTATGTTAGTTTAAGTATGCTTCGCTGGCACTTTGTTTCAGTAGGCGTTTTCAGGGTTTATGGGAGGACATTGTAAACGTCAAGGAGGCGTTCGGGCCTCAGTTTCAACGTTGGAACATGAATCTGCTTTCCACACGAGACCAACTTTTCTGCACTTTCCACCTCCTTATTCGAAGGACAGCAAGGTAGTAGACATTTTTTCTTCACTAACGTCTCGCCAGACTGGTGTGATTCTGTAATGTCTACTTAGTTTGTAAATACTCCATGACGGCACCGATCCCTCAGTTTAAATTGCGAATGGAAGGCGGAGAAGGGATGGGGAGGGGGGGGGGCTTGGCGCAAAAAACACCAGTTTAAGGCATAAGTGTCCCTGGCCATAGAAATCTGCACGAATTTCCTTTGCTGAATGATTCACCACACGGGCAGCTCAAGTACTAGCCGGACGCCCTGACACGCGTTGCTTCGATTCTGTGTCGCAGTTACGAGGAGTCCAGCTCATCAGCTGGCCCCCCAGCGTTCCCAATGCACTTACAAGTTTTTGCTTCGTCAAAAATTAACGTACTAATTGAAACACATTGGATAAACATCTTGGACCGAGCCTGAAAAGGTCTTTCTCGGCGATTTATCCTGGATTCGGGCATAAACTTCTGGGAAAAGTAAACACTTAGCACGAACTGCACAGGACTGATTTGTGTCGAACGGTTACAGTTACTCCTGTTTTCGCGAGTAGTCGCTGTAATAGGGATTTATGTCACTGTTAATTAGATTGACTGCTTGGAATCCACCACTAGCTCTCGCGGCATGATAAGCATCCACTAAATACGCAAGAATAGAGCTGAGTGGTTGTAATCCTCTGTCCTCATTCAATGTCGGGCGGTAGATAATATCCAATCCTCCAAAAAATGACCGATTTACCTGATTTATCTCTGATTTAAGGGTCCTGAACTTGATTTACTATAGCGAAGGCTTGAGCGCCAACGACCTGAAAACTGCGTGAAAAAATCTCTATTGCAGTTTACAAAGGCTACGTAATGGGTACTTTTAGCACAAATGGTTATTTGTACGTCTGTTGTTTTCAGGGAGATTAAAACCAATAGGCTGGCTTGTGTGTGCTGAACAAATCCGAATATTCAGAAGGCTATTTGGCGGGCAAAATTTTGATTATGACAAATTCTCGTCAGGCCAAGCAAAACAGGTCAGTGACTTGAGAAATCGAGTAAAGTTCGTCCTAACACACAAGCGAGGCATGGGAGTAATGGGGAGACGGTGAGAACAGACGGTAAGTTCGTAGGCAGGGAGGGTTAGGAAGAGTCATGTCAGAGCACGAGGACGAGGAGGGTTGCATGCACTTAACCGACCTTTGGCCATTGTAAACGCTCAGCCTGCACGAGGTTCTTCTGTGCGCATAAGATCGGTTTGCGTAACCTGATGACAGTTGTTTGTGCTGTTGCTAGCCGACGCCGACCAAGCGGCTTAGGGTGCTTCGGTGGAACCTCATAAATCACACGGTAGGTTTCACTGGGCTCCACTCAATGTCCGAAATCAACAATGTGGGCAAGATTGTTGCTGCTTATATTCCTCATTTTGCTTTTTCTCAGTCATGCCCGGAGGTGGTCCCGTAATCTGCCGGATAGGCGCCAACTCCTTTGGACAATATAACCTAATCCACGGGGGCAGGTAAAGGAGAGAACACGCATTGAAGTGGTCTGAGATGACAACCTATCATTACCTTTTCCGTATAAAACAGGGTTAGTCGATAATAATAGTACCCGAATTCTTGCCGCTGGGATGTTTTGTGAAACAGATTAGCAAAGGGGTCTTCTAAGGGGTTCATTCGCCGCGTCCCCTGAAATGGGGACTTTGAGGAGCAGAGTTTTCCTCCCCGCCGTCAGTGTGGTAGGTTTTTCTGGTTTCTCGATAATATTCTTTGCAATCTATTTTTTAAGATACCTGTTCTCACGAAGTAGATCCTGGATCCTTCTAATTCCTTCGTCGATTATCTCTGCCGAACAAATGTTTCCAGTCATTTGAGCCAAATAACGGACAAGGTTGCGTTTCTGTTGAAGCTGTGAAAATTCGGATGTTCGTGCATTGTACGGCCAGATTTTCCTCCAATAGACGCTTCTTTGGACGCTACCGTCTGGTCTTCCTCTTAGAAGGACGCCCGAAAAAGAGATCTATCCTTCCGTTTGCTCATCCAACGTGGACTTATTCGGCTGGTTGCGTTCACCGTAGTCAAAGATCCACTATCTGCATGCAATCCTCCGCGTCCTCTTTTTCCTCTCTCCCGAAATGGTTCTTCCTAATCCTCATTCCCTCACACCACCCTCTCCGCCATATTTATACACCTCGCTTGTGTATTAGGACGAACTTTGCCCGTGTTATATGGCACGGTATATGCAATTTTTGTTTGACAAAGTTCAGACCGAATTGAAAGCTCATGATGGCATAACTTACGCGACGTCACTGTGCCTAATTAGATGCAAGGACATGCGTGCTTGCGGAGAATGAATACTAGTTCGAACGAGATTGGAAGCGGTAAACTGTCTAGTCATGAGTTGGATGGCCCAAGGAAGGCTTGGAAGTATAGGGGCATAATTTCTTCTGCCGGCGTCCCCCTTCGTAATTGACTATTTGGATTCCAGCATCACTTCTGTGGTCCATCCGTCACAGGGTCAAATCGACTTGTAACTGCTAACACTGACATTTTCCTCGGTGCTGCAGTTCATCGAGCGTCCCCTGAGCTCTCTTCACATCTGCCCCATTGGTTGGGGTCCCTCGAGGTCGGTCCTACGGCTTGCTGAAGAACACCCTTATTTTGATATGGTGCAGGAGTTACTGGAATAATTACTGGCGAAGGGACCCAGCAAGGGCATTTACCAGAGCCTTGAGACTGCCATAGCCAAAATCTATCCTGAAAACATTGCAAAGTCCAAAGACTAAACAGCCTGCAGTGACATCTGACAGGTCACAGCCCTCCGTCACCTCAACCTCGGCATGCACTGGGACTGCCAGGTCCACCAACACACTTGTCTTCTCATTTCTCTTTCGCTGTTCCTCGTTTTTCTGCCTGTAATTAACTTTTTAGCCAAGCAGAACCCCAAACATTTAATTCCAGAGGACTGGTCATACAATGATTACAGTATTTGACAGGTTCTTTAAACTTCTAATAGGCGTCAGTAGCTGCCGTTAATGCATCTGGTTCAGCATCTGAGTGGTAAAATGTTCAATTTAGTATGCAATCGAAAGGATTTAAAATGCGATGATTTGTCGTCTGTCTGGCCGTAAAATTTGAAAATTCGATACAGGCTGTTTTTTTCCGGAACCGCAGAAAGCGTGTGCTCCAAAGGGCCTAGATGTGATCCGATAGTAGACTGGAGTAGAGTTAAATTCTGAAGTTGAAGGCAGTATTTGAAATTACTACCCACGAAGAGGTCAGTTGGAATTTGTTTCCAAACGAAGTCCATATTCAGATGTTATTCAAGAATGGATTATAGATACATGCTGTAAATAACGTATTCGGGCTCAAAATTTTCCATACTAGTCGTTGCACGATATGGAAACCCTCATAGGAGAGGTCAAAAGGGGTTAGACGCTGACCCATACTCGGCCTGGGGCAAAGTTGACCGTATAAACGAAAATGGCTTCAAAGAAGGAACTGGCAGTTCAACTCCTCATATTCCAATTATGCCCTCGCAAGCCGAATTTTCTTCATGCCTCCCTCAGTCCCAAATGAGGTCATCTTCAATGAGAAAACCCGACAGTCACAGGGAAAAGACCGTTCCTTGTCCCCCTCCCCCGGTGATGACGGGATAAGAGCCCTTCTGATAAGTATTCAGGTGCGAGGCCAGACCGTTTGTTTTAAATTCTTATCTGGTCCATAAGGCTTTCGCTGGTAAGGAAACCCTCAAGAAATGAAGTTTTGCCGCATTCTTACTTGTGAGAGTAGATTTGAAAGTGTCGTGTGCAAAAAGAGAAACTCCTCCCTGAGGACTGTAGACGAATTCCGCAAACACTTATTGCCGGTGAAAATTGTCCGACCAGGCACGCCTAATGAACACGAGGTAAGTGTGTGGGGTAGCAAATGGTCACAAAGTAAATTCAGAGGAAGCCTAAAGCATGCGCATTAATACGTTCAGAGCACGTTTTTTCTTAGAGCTGGGAGAGGTTGACTTTGGCTCTGCCTTGAGCTCTCATGGATATTCTACTACGGGCTTAATCAGGCGGAAAGCTCAGTCCGTAAGGAACAGCAGATTCCTGCAGCCAAAACCAAAAGGCCTGTTGAATTCCCGGGAATGGGTGAAGTCATATCTTCTGCTGGTGTTATAATGCTTAATCGACGCATAAGGTCCCATGCTTGGCGAAATATCGCTACCATAAGCATGTTTCCTTTTTCATTCCTGCAGCTGTACATATGTACATCATACAACTATTTCCCTCGAAGTCCGGAATTTTGGGGAAATTAACTCGCGTTCACGCGCAGGGTGACTTCCGTGGCCGGGAAGCAGAAAGGTAAAGCCGGACTGGTGCAGCAAACGTTCGAGTTCGTCGTCTTGTTCCTTACGAGTACCAACCAAGATTCGCGCAATTATTTCATAAGAACGTAAGTAAAGCGCCGTTCTGAAACGTAAGTGGTTAGCCGACGTGTTATCTTGGGAATTGTTGGGCTGGTTTTTGTTCTGAAAATAGGTGAGTGAAAATACTGTAAGGTCTTTTGTAGTATAAATCAAGAACAGACCTATTCCGGAGAATCCAGAAGACATTGTAACCATCGATAGACTGTAATCAACGAGTTATTAATATATATACGCCTTCGAAAATTCCCCACTATGACAGTTCAACAGATCGAAAACATTGATTCACAGAGGAACGTCATAAAGAAACAACTATTAATCGCATAATTAACTAAGAATAGGAAAAAAGCACATTAAAGTACTAAACAGCTGTCCGTAGCAGGACTGTCGCGACGCTCAGAAACCAAGTGTAGTGGATGGAAGCGAATATGCGAATCCCAGGTTCTTGTTGTAAAGAAGATGAAGATCCGATCTCTGGGACAGTGGGTTTATTAGTCTGAGCTTTCGGTCTCGTACAGGAGGCCATCGTCAGAGACTGTGAGAAGGCAACATCAAATGAGCGGTTTTTGTAGTCACGCCATGAAGGGGGGGGGAGATATGAGTGCAGCGGGTGGTATTCTCGATAAGTCGCGTCCCACGCCGTCTCACGGTGGCGTGACTGCGTGCACCCTTGGCTGGAAATTGGGTCTCGCCCCTTGGCCGCGGGAACGGAGCGCGTGATAGCAGGGGGGTATTTCAACGTGCCTGTTGATAGAGTTGGTGCCAGACACCCAGGCCTCTAACAGTTCACGTCCTGTCTTATTGCTGGCCCGCGCCACTATCCGCGTGCTCGCAAAGTTGAATTCGTGGCCCTCCTCCAGGGTGTGAGTGGCGATCTGAGACAACGGGTCGCCTCTCCGGACCGCGCGTTTGTGCTCCGTTATTCGTGAGCTAAGTCGTCGTCCGGTTTGTCCTGTGTAGTGACGAGGGCAGTCCCGACATGGGATCTGATAGACGACGCCCGATTGTTCACCCACGTCTAGGCGATCCTTCACTTGCATGATTTTGCTGCGCATGGTCGCTGTCGGACGGTGAGCGATACCCACGCCGAGCTCTCCAGCAATACGTTCCATCGCTTCGGATA
>CACRXP010000470.1:36473-66159 GCA_902702965.1 Spirometra erinaceieuropaei | reverse complement strand
CGGTCAACATAGTAATGCATCCTTGCTTTCCGCAAACCGATGTTATAAGATCATTAGTTTCGGAGGCAAACATTTTAGCTGAACATTGTTTAGGCAAGTGAACGGCACTTAATAGACTCGCTGTTCGTTTAGACGAGGTTTTTCCCCAAAAAGAAATCTGCCTTCTACGATTTGCAGACATGATAATGGGCTCGAAGGTTGTCGAATGCCTCTACTTTCCCACAAGAAGGAGACTCGACCAATGCAACACAATTTTATTCGTATGACATTTTTAATTCATTCTAAAACCCAGCCTCAGAAATAGAACAAAAGACAGACCTGTAAGTCACACGGAGTGCCTTATTTATAGTACGTAATTTCTATGCAAAAACACACCCAGTAAACTTACGAGCTCTCATGTTCTTCGCAAATGTTCATTAATGACTTAAATAGAATTCCCGTTTCAGCACCCGAGTCTTCTCATTCGTCAGTCCTTACTGAAACTCGCCTTTTCGATCAAGTCGGCAGCACTTGATATCGCTGGTCGGCTTGGATCCGTTACCCCATGGTTAACTAGGTGTCGAAGATTCGGCCTCACTTTTTGCATTGAATTCCAATTTATCTCCGCCACCGTATCCAAATTTATCTGCCAACTAGCTCCTGTGGTCTTCCAGCAATTTTCTTCTGTTATTTTTGTAGCCTACAGTTGTTTAAAGGCGGAACTTACATCTCCCTAAAAGGGTTCACGCCCACAATGGCCTGCACAAATGTAGGCATCCTTCAAATGGCCACATGCATATTTAATTAACTTTAGCTGACCAAACAGAAAGTCCTACGGAGGAGTGAGGTGAGCGAAAGGGGAAATTTGCATTTCAGAAAGATTACACGCGTAGGCAATGCAATTAGAAAGAGTATACACTTGAGGCAAATAAAAGAGAATGAAGCCATAGACTCGCGTGGGCGAATTCACTTTGCCATCTCCATGTCTTTCGTTCGGTATGTAAAGAGAGTGTACAAAGGAAAACTGAGTATGCCGCTAAACTGTTTAGGTGGAACCAGTTTCTATCACAAAACAGCCGGATTCAAAGCAGTTTCGGTTCGGTTACCAAACAGAAACGATAACCGCCTCCATCCCCCGCACCTACCGCGACAGAGCAGCAAACTCCCCCCTTGTCGTTCAGGATGTTTGTTTTCTTCCAGATAACTAACTAACCAATCGACCAGAAAGGCGGCTAAATTTGGTCACACATGAACTCCTTAGGTAAGACGGAGACATCGCGGTTCCCAGCAAGACTGGCTTCTCTGAACAGGGTTAACCGAGATAAGTAAGCGCGGTAGTACGTGTTCGTCTGGAGCGAACGTAAAAGGCGGAGCTGCGAGATGCTAAAGTCGTCTTCGCCATCGGGAACGAGGCATCAACATGAATTTCATACTGTTCACACTTCCCTACCATGCAGCTACCAGTGCGCGGGCGTAAATTTGCCACCACCATTGGCGTCTGCGCTTCTCCAACGACAAGCCACGACGACGCGAAGGACAAATTACACAAAAATCTACCGCCCTCTTAGTGACTGTGTCGAAGGTGGACAAACTAGTTGTCCACTTAGACTTCAGTGTTAATGAAGGCACAGTTGACTGTGTCTAGGATGGAGAGCTAGGTCATCACGAAATCGACAACAACAACAACAACGGCATCCTTTTCCCGCAGGGATGCATGAAACCCAATCTGTTTCTCACCAACACCTTGCATCCCAAACCGGGAGAAGACAGTACTTGGTACCGGCAACCGCTTGGTTAAGTCCTCGTCAGAAGACCTAAGAAGTTTTGGTATGCTAATGACAAAGGCGATATTCGATGTGGAATGCTGGGCTGATCAACGCTCTGTCCTCTCGAAGATACTGCTGCAACCCAAATCACGCAGGCGGCCTCAAAATAAGAAAGCAAAAAACACAAGTTAAATAAAATAAAAGTGACTGCGTATCGTCCAGGAGCATATATAAGTTCTGAAGGAGAACGATACTGAACCTGTGCCTGGGACCCGCATGCTGACGGCACTAAGACTGATTAACCGGCAATGGACTCCAGGTGACGCAATAATAATAATAAAGAAATACAACCGACGGAAAAGAGACCACATACTTTGCACGCTAAAGCCAAGTGCAGCGAGAGCTGAGGGAGATTAAAAAGGACAGAATAAGTCAAGGAATACACAGATCTTGATGAAATGAAGAACATCATCGCCTCCCTCAAAGCTCTCTACATACCCCAAGCCATCAGCTCAACTGAAAAAAACCATACTGAGGGATAAATTGCAAATTCTGGAGTGTTGTGTCGATCACTTTAGCGGCCTGATTGACCGCTCATCTACCATCCGTGAGGAATCCATCAGCAGACTGCGTCAAGTGGCAACTGAGACTCACATTTGTCGTCCGCACTCTCCACAGGAGTCAATTAATGATGTGCAGCAGATGCCCAGTAAAATAGCTCTGGCGCCGACCGAATTTCAGCAGAAGTTTAAAGAAACTTTGGCCATTTGCTCATGCACAAGATCTCACCAATTTTGCAGATATCCCAGGAGATGGGGAGGTATGAACAAATATTTTAAGGCTCACGGGACACCGTTATTTTCCGTCAACGAAAACAGCATTTTCAGGCCTGGAATTTCAATGTAGTAACTACCTTCTCAGTAATATTTGCAGATTATTTGCTCAAGTTCCCCTTCCAGAAGCATAATGAGGTTTTCCGTTGAGCCACAGAAAGGGTTTTTGCGACCAGGCATCTGCAAGAAAATATTAGGAAGTGAGGACTCGTCTTTACACCAGGATTGCAAACTTAGTAAGGATTTTTAAAACCCCAAACCATGACTGAAGTCCAGAAATCTTAATTAACTTTGGATATACAAGACGACTTACGCGGATGGTCAGACAAGAGGGCGGCGTACGGCGGAGTCAGTCTCGGAAGCATTTGTAATAACAACTTCGGTGAAGCGGGATTTACCACTCGTTCTTTAGTCTCGCAGTGACGACCGGCCAGGAATAAGCATGGATTACCGAACCGGCGGCTAACTTCTCAACGTACGGCTGACACAATCTCGCTCAAGAGCATCCCGGGATAGCATCTACGAACTACTGTTCGCGGGCGACTTCACTCGTTACAATGACGTAGCGAGCCGTACAAAAAAGTATAGACCTCCTCACCCTTTGCTGCACCAAATCCGGGATAACCACCAATATGGAAAAGATGGTGATCAGGCATCAACCAGCGTCACACACGAACTACAGAGGACTCAACGTCACCATTAGAGGAGCTCAGCTGACCGCTGTGAACATACTTGCAGACCTGAGCAGCACAATCTCATGAAATAGCACGATAGATGAAGAAATGACCCACTGGATCCCTAAAGTCCGCAATGCGTTTGACCAGCTGCAGGTCTCCGTCTAGAATTGCCCAGAACTGCACCTCAAAACCAGACTTAATATGTGCCGGGCGGTAGTCCTGACGACATTGCTCTACGGGTGGGGACATGAACTGTCTCGTCAACCAAACCAGGAAGCTGAGCTATTTCCGCCCCAGTTGTATGCGAAGAACACTAAAACTGTGGTAGCAGGACGGGATCGCGGGCAAGGAAGTCCTGTAAATGATCGGGCTCCTTGGCAAACAACTCAATTCTGCGGCAGCTACAACTGCGCCGGAGCAGCCAACTCGCGAGGATGGGTGATGAACGTCCACGCAAGCGACTTTTCGACAAGAGGTGGTGGTCCCACCCAATGGACCAAATACTCTTTGGGTTGTGGTTAGGGTTAAGGGTTAGGGGTTATGGTTACGGGTTAGGATTAGGGGTTCGGGTAAGTGGTTAGAGTTAGGGTTTAGGACAACTATTTCTCAACCACCCAAGGTACAACCGCGCATTCCCAGTAGAATTTCTTTTCCATACAACTACCTGACCTCGTCGCCTGTGCTTTGTCCCGCCCCACTTGCAATAACCTCCATTACCACCGGTCCCGCATCATAGGTGGCTGGGGTCTGTTTACTTCAAGTGGGGCTACATAATCACATCTGGCCGACTCTACGGGTGCTCGTTGAAACTGATCATGCACATGCTCATCGTGCTGACTATGTTACTACACGGGGCGGGCCGTAGGAGGCATATTCACCTTATTCGCTTTCAAAGAACTGTGAAGGTAAAGTGGCAGGAAAGTATCCCAAAAACCTGGCAGGAGTAAAAAAACTGACGGCCTTGAAACTATTTTGCAGCAAATTTAACTGTGTTGGAGTATGCTCTTCGACCGGATGGCAGAAGAACGCCTGTGTAAGCAAATACCTAGCGGTAACATCACATAAGGTGCCGACAGACAGGATTGAAAAAACAACGATACAGAGACACCCCCTGAAGGCGTAGTTCCAGCATCTGTTTATCCATCAAAAGGAAACCGGGGAGGCTCCACGCGTGGTCGTTAGACTCGGTGCGCTGTCGCAAAAAAATCGGTTGTTGTCTTTCAGACCAGCCAAACAGCAGAAATCAAGGCGGAGGCGCAAACATGCAAAACGAGAAGTACAGCGGACCAGCGTAGTCAGCGCCCAGCTTTTCCCAACATGTCCATAATATCAGTCTAAATTCAGTGGACATATTGGCCTTGACGGACACCGGTGGATCCACCACAGTGTTCACACTACCAACTCACCCCACATCCTAAAAAACCATTCGTACCACCAGTAGTATCATCAATGACGACGGCCTTACGGCCTTTCCTCGCAGCAAAACCACGCTCCATTCCCATTTCGCCCTGGTCAAGCGTCTTGATACTCAACCGTTCGATTCTCGCAAGCGTGCCCCGCGGATTGCACGCAGCATCGAGGACTTTCGCGTGAGCTGGTTTATAGTAGGGTAGACTTGCGCAGAATCTGCCCTCCTCTCCCCTCTCCTGTCCTTCTTGTTTCAATGGTAAGACAATGTCAATACGAACGGATGTAGGCTCGGTCGCAGTGGCTCCCGAAGTTAAACCCCCGCCCACGCGTGCCATACAAGACCTGGTCCTCACTACACGTACCAGACTTCTGTAAGGACTACTTGGATGCCACGTCAGTGAGTGTCATAAGGGCCACATTAAGAGGGAGCCATTGCAGCCTGACTCTCAGTCATCCAATCACTCCTAACTTCTCCCTTGAGGGCCCAGTTATCTCGCTACTTGACAACCCTTCAAGCCACAACTCTCAGCACGCCGTGATGGATTCAAGTACATCAGATTTATTACAGTGGAGAATGCGCTGATGCGCCGTGGGGGTGCATTCCTTGGTGTCGGTCTTATTGTTTCTTGCCTCTCCCATGAACCAGTCATCTGTCCGAACTTGTCGATCAACGGGCTTGCATACAATGGCCGACGTGGGGTGAAGGCCTGTATGCAGGACGTTGCATCACATGCATCTATGACAGTACTTATAGTCTCACACAGGTTCAACATAGTCCAGCAAACGCACGCCGTGGGCCAATCTAGCTCATGTTTTAGTCCGGCACATGTGCAGAGCAGTCCACCGTGAGACCACGGCTTTGATCCCCATTTGCAATGGCAGCGTCTCTAGACCACTGAGCACAGCTACTAGTAACTCAAACACGCTTCCAGCATTCCCGAACACGGAAATCACGCTTTGCCTCGTTCGATCATCTGCGAAACCACTGCAGTGCAACTGGAGAATCAGTGCCAAAAGACACGATCAACGCCTATCAAGTCCGCCTGGCCTGTATACGGAGTACCAACACCTTCATTCATTGCATTGGTTTGCTTGGTCGTACGTAGATATGTGCATGGCGTTGAGCACAAAGAGAACGGCCCAGCTCCTTCCTAGTCACTACTCCACATACACTCAGGCAGTATATGAGCCCACTCCGCCATGTGAGCATAGACGTCAACGCTCAACCATATGTCTCTCACGTACTCCGCAAAAGTCCAAGTGGTAGTAAAGCATCGAAAATGCATCTTTCATTTGGATGGGACATGCATTTTCATGAAGTCCGGTTCAGGTGGGATAAGGGAGCAGCACATGACTGTGTGGGCCAGCAGCAGAATATGACGTTCGTGCCACGCCAATCAGCGCTCCTAAGCTCATCTTCGGTGTTCTTGACCTTGGTCTACCTGCAGAATACGGAGCGCATGAAAGAAATGAACTACCAGCAGCCCAAGTCGGCCTTTGTATGCAGTTCAGTTTGCATGCAAGTACACATCGCGCTCTCTCTCTCTCTCTCTTTCCTGGACTGTGACTGTCCTCATTTCTTGCTGTGGGCGAAATATCGGAGTGTCCCTTTTGGCGTCCAACTAGGTCGGCGCCGATGCGTCAGACCCAATCAGAGGCCAAATACGAGCTTAGCATGCAGGAGGCGTATGCAAGATGCCTCGGCATCCCCTAGAAACCGACCTGATTTACGATCGGCGTGACTTCGTCTCGCCATTGACACATTTCCACAGGGAGGAGGAAGACAGTGTAAGGTCGACCTCACTCGACATGGCTCACAGTCGAACTACCGCGGCGCCTTACAAACAGAGGCTTGGAAGGCTACCATCTAGCTGGATAACTTGACTCTATAGACGGAGAGCTAGGTTGCATTGACTCCCCAACAATGTGCCGTTGCTAAAAATCCCAACGATATTACATCTGGCTGGGTGAATGAAGTTCTTTCTGGTTTGAGGACGAATCGAGAGACAGTGAGGAATGTTCGGTCGGTCGCTGTAGCAGAGCTCATTTCCAGTCATTTTTCCTAGAGTCCTGCCACTGGGAAATTTCTGTTCTGAGAGGGAAGAGGGGGAGCGATGTTACAAAAGTCCCCAACACTGGAGGAAAATTCATACGCAAGTCTTTTCTATCTCCCGTAATAATAACGGTTCTCACTGCGTTCGATGACGCGCGATTTGCCTCGTAGACCGAGCTGGTGCGTTATAATTCCCACGGACATTAACACAAATATGACTACGGCTCATCATCTCTTAATTCGGGAGATCTCCGAGCGTAGGATGCGTTTCTACAGGTTAGGGAGTTAACCTTTCAGTGGAAAAACCTCCTAAACAGTGATTTTAAGGCAAATTTGTGGGGCCTAGGACTGTGGTCATATTTGGAAGTGGAATATAATAGGAGGCTATCGGTCGTTCTCCGGTCTTGGGGGCGGTAAATTGCCTATAATGACTATGTCGATAAATTTCCTTCTTTGATCTTGATATGAAAGCCTCCCCGGGAAAAGTAGAAGACAAGATAGCTCCTTGAAAAATTTTGGTGTTAACATATCCCCACGGGAACATGTTGCGCATGAACCACGTGGACAAAATATTCCGGAGTTTGCATAAGAACTTGCTTGATGGACATTCTCAAGAATACGAAAGAGAGGTTGCCTAACTAAAAAACTGAGTCAAATTTTTTCTCACGTGTGGATGGGCTCCCGCGTCGCCTGCTCTAGAGTACTTGAGTGCACACCCATTGGAACTACAGTAGATGTGCTAACTCATGAAATGTCAATCAAAATTTCGAAATGCGTTCTCGTTTCGAAAAGATAAATTAAGAAGTATTGTAAAACTAATCATGATGCAGCATAAATCTATAATGATCCAGTTACCTCAGGGTGTCGGCTTTCGAAAGAACTTATTTTCGGCTGCATGCAAGATCTATACTCCGCAGAAATGACTGCTTATGTAGTATGCAATTTTCTCATCGATTTTCGATGCCCTTGAAAATTCAATTATATTTCATGGAGAACAAACATAAAAATATTCATTCTTTTACTTATTCGGTAGAAAATCACGTCTCTTCCAATTTCATACTCAAAAGAAGAGTATAATTCGGTTTTAAAAAATTTCTAATTGTGAGATTTTTTAATAACGTTAAATGGCCGTTCATGAAAAGTCACGTCTCTGCATTAACGAATGTGGCTTGTAAAGTTAACAATATTGCTCAAATCCACTGCTTAATTTTATGAACCTCATATGGTCTTCTCTTAACACCGCAGAGAAATGCATGGTTTTCCGTATACGGAAAATATACAGCTTGTAGTTTTGAAACCCCGAATGCAAGTGTAAACGCAAGTCGGGTTCAAAATTACTCGGGAATTAGAAAAGCTTTTTAAAACCGAATTATACTCTTCTTTTGAGTATGAAATTGGAAGAGACGTGATTTTCTACCGAATAAGTAAAAGAATGAATATTTTTATGTTTGTTCTCCATGAAATATAACTGAATTTTCAAGGGCATCGAAATCGATGAGAAAATTGCATACTACTTAAGTAGTCATTTTTTGCAGAGTATAGATCTTGCATGCAGCCGAAAATAAGTTCTTTCGAAAGCCGACACCCTGAGGTAACTGGATCATTATAGATTTATGCTGCATCATGATTAGTTTTACAATACTTCTTAATTTATCTTTTCGAAACGAGAACGCATTTCGAAATTTTGGTTGACATTTCATGAGTTAGCACATCTACTGTATGTTCTTGAAAATAATAATTTATGAACCCCTAGGAAGAGAAATTCCACACACCGAAGTAGTCAGCATTCCTCTACTCAGCCTATAGTGGCACCATGGAGCGTACTTTATAAGTTATTAAACACGCCATTTGCGGCTGCGTTTGTCGTTACGCGAAAACCCTGGGTAAGCGATTCCCTGTAGCTCAAAACCTCTGCAATTAATGCGCACCTACACTAGTCATATGTGCTGTGCGTGGTACACGGGAATGGAAGCCCCTCCCCTCCGTTCTACGGGTGACCTTGCGCTAACTTCCAGGGAGACCAGAGTTGGGGTTAAGATTTGAGGGTTGCGCCTGGGAGGGGGGCAAGGATCGGTTACGCTGTCCTGGTCCCAAGTGGAAGCGCGATGTGGGCAGTGAAAGGAAAGTAAGCCGAAGAGGGATGCTAACCCTTAACTCGCTTCTCAGCCTGACATTAACCCACACCCTAAAACTAACCCTACCTCTAATCCGAAACATCAGGTTGCCCTATTTTCTGTTTTAGCGTTGGTTACTTTCCCACTAACGAAGTTGGCACCCTCTTACGGCTTACTTTATCTGCGATGCCCACATCGCGCTTACACTTGGGACTAGGATAGCGTAACCGACCCCTACCGCACCGGCAACATGGACTCGCCATGCTACACATGGTCTTGCCCCTAATTCGCAGGCTGTTTTCATTTTCCGATTAGAATCAGCCCGCCGTAAGGCTGTTTCGCCCCTGCGACAAATGACTATGTACTTAATTCTTGCAAATCACCATGACCCTCGGGCGCCCGCCCACGCGCGCATGAGAAGACACTTTAGGTGCGTGTGTGTGTGCTTGTGACCACGCGCCCACGATAAATGAACTCTGTTGTCTACCGGCTCCAAAGGCCCAGATAAGTAATTCTAGTGACTTGGCAAACACCGGCGGATTATGACTGACTCGGGACATGCGATGATGCAATGAAAACTCTGGCGCCATTGGCTCGCATCTCATCAGTTTGGTAGACCTGTTTATGGAAAACAACGTAGGGAGGGCCTGTGCATGCTCTCCTCTTTGAATGACTGGGAAGTTTATGCTAAACATGCCATGAAGTGTCTGTTCATCAATCCCACTGTAGGGAGGGCAAAAAGGCGGGTGAAATTCGTCTTCTACTGAAAGATTAGTACTGCCATGTCTAGGCCAACTCATAGTGATCATGTCAACAGGGTGCGAATCCGTTGTCTATAGGACAGGGCATTAGGCTCAACGACTAGGCGGATCCTGGTTCAGATCTCAGCACTTGCCAGCCGGAGATTGGGATTTGATGGCGGATGGTGGCAAATAGGCCTAAGTGATTATTTCCATCTCCTATTGTAATTTTCCTCGACAAATTTTTGGTTACTTTCCCACCAACGAAGTTAGCATCCTCCTTCGGTTTACTTTACCTGCGATGCCCACATCGCACTTACACTTGGGACCAGGACAGCGTAACCGACCCCCGCCCGCACGGGCAGCATGAACTCGCCATACTACAGATGGTCTTGCCCCTAATTCCAAAGGGTTGGTGTTAGTGTTCGGGGCAGGGTTAAGTTTAGTGTTAGGGTTGTGTCTAGGAAGGTTAGTGTTCAAGTTGGGACACAGTAATAGGCACTCTTCTGAAATTTAGCGCGGGGCCACCGGTAGTACGCGGAGCGATCTAGATTCCTGTGTCTGGGCGGTTTGAGACAGGGTTAGGATCAAGAAACGTGACCAGGTACCCATCCTCAACGCCTAACCCTGAGCTCTAACCCCTAACCTTAACCCCTAACCCTGACCCTCAACCCTTACCCCTAATAGGTACGGCTACGAAATAAAATCTTGCCGCTTTTTAGGGCAGCTGATCAAATGAGCATGGGCCATTTTTCCCCTCTTAAGCCGTCCGAACTTGTGCCTGCGTTTGGCCTATTTCTAGCTAAACTGTCATCATCACGTGAAGGGTGCTGCACTGTCACCGATGATGCAGGCTGTTCAAATGCACGGGGTTGTTGGATATTTGTTTAGGTCAGACAAGTGAAATTTGTGTGTACCGTATAAACGAGTCGATGTTTTCGGGTAGAACTGATTTCAATATGATTATATCTGTGTGTCATGTCGACGTGAACTCATAATGAACGTTTATGAATAGTTCAAAAGACAATTTGACGAGCATACGTCTGCTTTCGATAAATTCTCTTCAGGTCTGTACATTTATATGACTATTGAGGTAATGAAAAAGATACGGGCAAGTAGATAATTAAGCTGTAGCTCGGGTCTGGGAAGGGGAGGGGAGGAGGAGAGTGAAACACCACAATTCCAGTCAGCGCCAGGGGGAAGGTGGGTCCCGGTGGAGGTAATTACACGCGGGTAGCTGGCTTGGTGGCTTTGAGCCATGGCAACTGTGGGACCTGTATGAAGTTCTTCTGTGCGAATAGGACCGGCCCGCGTTAAATGCCAACAACTAAGAAGCTCCGGGGGATTTTTTTCAGACAAAAACCCTACATGAACTCCACAAAGGGCGAAGTACTGTCTCTCAGTTATAGGCGTTGCTCCCCCAAAATTAAGGACTTCTGCCTTATTTAAATGAGAGCGTGTTCTAGATCTCTAGTGTTTAACACCGATGCGACTCTCCGACTTTGCAAAACTGTCTCATACCTCAACAATTAAGGCGACATTCGACTGCCCGGGGTACTTAAGTTGCCAGCAAGGACTAGTCAAAATTCACTTGCAGGTCTTGGAAAAACCGTTATGCGACGAAAATTGTCTGAGCATACCCTCAACGCAGGTGACAGCTCGACCACCTCGAGCGACAATGTCCACCGTGTACCCCACGCAGTGGATGCGGTATCGGTAGCTTGTGAGCAAATTAGTGGGACAGACTTGCCGAGCATTCCCCGGACACCGATGGTAAAACTGTGTCAAGACGGCCGAAGGTGGGCTTGGGCACTGTGGCCGATAAGTCTAAACAGGCCGTCTATTCGTGCCACACACGGAATGTTCCACGAAAAATGCACAATGTTTTTACAGAAAGAGGGATCGGACCATATGTTCGTTAGAGTGTCGCAGGGGCAGATCAAGGAGCCACTGAGCTTGACTCCCAGTCGGCCACCCCACATAAGTGCACAGTACCGACCACGCGAACCGAGTTATCCAGCCAGCTGACAGCCAGCATAGACACCACTTCAGACGCATGTGTCGTCTATCTTTGTGGCTATGTAGCGGTCGAAGACGTCCAGGGTACCATTGCGGCTGAATAGAACACTTGAGATAGTTTCTCCCATGTAAACTCTTAAAATTAGACACATATGTGTAGATA
Source organism: Spirometra erinaceieuropaei (assembly GCA_902702965.1). Lineage (NCBI taxonomy): Eukaryota > Metazoa > Platyhelminthes > Cestoda > Diphyllobothriidea > Diphyllobothriidae > Spirometra > Spirometra erinaceieuropaei. Next base: position 54,405 of record CACRXP010000470.1, on the reverse strand, counting down.
AAATGAGCGAAAGGACTGTAGGCGTATGACATCAACCCAACGGTCAACAGGCGAGCCCCAGGAAGCAGTTCAGAAAAATAAGAAGATGTAATCACTGGACCACGAAGTTTATTGGCCTGATGTCTCGGATTCTCACTCGAACCAATCGTTAGAGCGGTTGCAGATAAAGGTAATGGAGGCACAAAGACTGCAGTATTTGTAGTACGTAGTTGCCGTGGGGCTACATGTGTACTATAATTCACTCTTCTCGTGACCACCGCTGGGGGGTCGTAATTAAGCCGAAGATGGCTCGTCAGTCCGCGTTTGGGCCGTTAATTGCCGCAATTTTATCATCTGTGTCGGATGTCGGCGAGACGATTACTCGGCCATTTAGCCCCCTGTCACCAGGATAGTTGAGAACCCCCGCACTCCCCACGTGACTGATTTCCCTGCTCAAGGAATGTCTCAGCGCTGAATATGGTACTGAGAGGTCATTGCGTCTGATGATGGATTGTGGGCCTGAGAACCATGATTCGGGCAACTTGCGGCTCGTGTCCAAAATTAGCTTAATCAGGAAAGGGAATATAGCAATACAGGGGGACATGATGTCACTTGCACAAACGACCCTTCTGGAGGGAGAGGTGGTCACATTAATATCAATTAGTGCTGACGTCATCTGCTGGGAAGAGTTGTGGAGGCGTGCTGACAGTAGAGAGCTCGAGGAACAAGCGGCTAGCGAGGGGGCGGGGATAGACATCAGCGGTAGGGAGGGAGGGAAGGGACACCGACCACCTTCACTGACACACAGTAAAATTGTTCTCTTCCTGGCTCCGCACTAAAAGTGGCTTTAACCGCTTCAAGCAACCTGGTCCTTTTCGAGGGATGTTACAGTTACATGACAAGCCTATGATGATTTTGCTGGTCATGTGGTTGCCGGCGTAACCTCATTCAAATGCTTACGGGCTCTTTGTGCCAGACGTAATTTATTCTTTTATCGACAGATTCACACAGATCTCGTCCAAAACTTTTTGCCTCAATTATAGATCATTATTTTTAAACTGAAATTATACAAGAAAAAGAATGAGGAAAGCTTGAAAACTCAGTAATAAGTGACAAGACTTTCAAATGACCTCATTTGAAGTAGAAAATCAATGAGCCATGTGTGAGCCATGACTGTGTCGAGGTGCACACAGACCGGAGGCAAGCATCAGGCGTCAGTTAATGAAACTGAACGATCCACTGCCACGGCAAGAAACGTCTGGATTCGTTTATCGGATCTGGTACAGTTGCGGACAAAGAAACTACGTCGGAGAAACCGGAAGACAACTCCAAACGCGAATGGCCGAACACACTGCAGCGGTGCGAAGAAATGACGCCAGCTCTCAAGTTGCGGCTCATTCGACGGGTTGCGGCCGCACATTCAAATTTGACGAGGCCGAAATTCTCGCAAGAGGTGACAACCGCGTGAGCCGGGAGCTGCTTGAGTAATGGTTTACTGGCCCCCAGTCTAGTAACAAGTGCAATGATCTTCCCATTCAATAGACCGTGCTGAGACTTCGTCTAGGCGGAGTAATTGGCCACGCGGGGAGCGCACAGGTGAACACGTCCCAACACCCGGGTCAGCGCGTCAGATGGCCGAGCAATCATCACACCAACATCCAACGCACGTGATGAAATTGCAGCAATTAACGGCGCGAATGTCGACCATCACGCCACGTGCAACGATCCCGGATGAAGGGGAGGGAGCCGGGAATATTCATAGGTATGTGGTAGCATGGCTACTGCATCCTATAAATACTGCAGTCGGATATGCATGAACCATCCTTATCTGCTTTTGTCTCTGATGATGTATTCGAGCAGGAATCCGAAACGTCCGGCTAATAATGCTCTTGTCCCAGCGATCGTGGCTTCTTCTTCTTCTTCTTCTTCTTCAAGATTGCTTCCTGGGACTCGCCTCTTCGTTTCTATCGTGTCGAAACAATTGTCAAGCAGGTTTTTTTGTAAAACATGCCACGATTATATCGGGTAAGCACACTGTATGCGGTGAAAAGCAAATGACTTGACTAAAGTCAGAATCCGGTCTTACAAATCCTGTGCTGACGAAGTTACTCGGAGCTTGTCCACAATTTTCCTGAATAATAAACTGCGAAACTGTCATTTCGCATTTATTTTGAAATTATGGACAATAAAAGGATAAAAAATACCACCATATATGGTTGTAAAGAAAGGGCATAAAGTTCGACTTCAAACAGAGTCGTGCACGGGACTTTCATTAGGTTGAATTATATCATTCATAAGTCAGAGATATGAAGAAATTCTTCTAAATTGCTCGCCTATTAAAATAAAAATTTTCGTCTTGGGGCAGTCATCAAAAAATTTTAATTCACTTCAAGAAGTTAGTAAAATTGGATAAATACCTACTGATCATCTGTCCGGCTTGTATTTCTCTTAAATGGTAATTCGAGCAATAGTTCTCTTCCATGGATATGATGATATAAGGGCAGTTATTTTAAGTTTGTGAGCGCCGGTAAGCAATCAAGTTTGTGTTCTGCTCAGACAAAACAATCCTCCACTTTCCGTGTTGACATAAGGCTGAGGCCATCATTATGACCGGTCACTAGGTAATTTATTGCTTTGTTAAAAGAATGCCTTTTCTAAATTCTCCCCTTCCAGGGTAATTTCTAATTTTGTTACAAATGTCACTAAAAGCTTATATAGATAGTAGTCGACGAAAATATGCATTTAAGAAGATATCGATCCTTTACTAAACACTGATTCCCTTTTAATTCGCACGCAAAATATTGCAGGAATCATAAATTAGGCTGGGTGAGATAGTGGCTGACGGCATACATACCGCTCCTGTCCCTAAAACTGGCCATGCGATAGATGCTTCGGACAACACTGGGGTTAGATCGGGATCCGGCAGGAGTTATAGGGAGTGCGCACCCATAAAAATGCCAACATTCGGGTGTGGTGGCACGCCTGGATGCAGGCTCACGCCGCGCCCGTTTGGGTCCGAGCAGCCTCCCTTTCTGTTGTTGTTTAACTTCCTGGTCAGTATGCGTTGTAGATCAAGGGGTATGGTGGTACACCTAAATGAGGATTTTTGCCGTGTCAGCCACCTGTGGCCCCATCCCGCCTCTGGTCTCCTTGACCCTGTCTTGACATCGGGTCTAGGTGGGAGAGGGGGAGAGAATGCGGTAGATTCTGTGCAGGTCTGTTATCACGGTGGGGCACACGGTGGACATCTTCGGTCACTACGGTTGAACTGTCATTTAGCACCCGTTTGCGTGTGCCGAAGCACGACTGATTGGCCTCCCACGCAACCAAATCAAGCTACACAGACACACAACTTCAGATGGCGAATAAACAACTTAGGCTGCCAGGCAATAACAAAGCACTTGAAGCCATAGCTGAGACCCGGACACTAGGTTAGACCAGAGTGGAATGAACGCCCAATGCTGCAAGACATCGGTGAGACTGCCGATCTGTCAAAGTAACTAATGGCCTGCAAATCAGCCTAGGCATTTTTACGACTGAAAAACGCCTCTAATAATGGAATTAGCACGCGCTCCTCCATCACACCAGGGCAGAAGCCATTTACCCTTTGGCAAGATCCTATTCCATAGCTGCACCTGTTAGGGGTTAGGGGATAGGAGCAAGGGATCAGGGTTAGGGGTTGAGGTTTAGGATTAGGGGTTAGGCTGGGGTTTGTGCAATGCAGGTACGGCTACGCAACAAGATCCGACCACCCCATTTTGGTGGCACGCCTGGATGCAGGCTCACGTCGCGCCCATTGGGATCCGAGCCGCCCCCTTTCTGTTGTTGTTTAACTTCCTGGTCAGTATATGTTGTAGACCAAGGGGTATGGTGGTACACCTAGATGAGGATTTTTGCCGTGTCAGCCACCTGTGGCCCCATCCCGCCTCTGGTCTCCTTGACCCTGTCTTGACATCGGGTCCAGGTGGGAGAGGGGGAGAGAATGCGGTAGATTCTGCGCAGGTCTATTATCGCTATAGAAGAAATCACGGTGGGGCGCACGGTGGACATCTTCGGTCATTACAGTTGAACTGTCATATAGCACTCGTTTTTTGAGTGTGCTGAAACATGACTAATTGGCCTCCCACGCAACCAAATCAAGCTACACCGACACACAACTTCAGATGGTGGATAAACAACTTAGGCTGCCAGGCAATAACAAAGCACTTGAAGCCATAGCTGAGACCCGGACACCAGGTTAGACCAGAGTGGAATGAACGCCCAATGCTGCAAGACATCGGTGAGACTGCCGATCTGTCAGAGTGACTAAATGGCCTGCAAATTAGCCTAGGTATGTTTGCGGCCGAAAAACGCCTCTAATAATGGAATTCACACGCGCTCCTCCATCACACCAGGGCAGAAGCCATTTACCCTTTGGCAAGATCCTATTCCATAGCTGCACCTGTTAGGGGTTAGGGGATAGGAGCAAGGGATCAGGGTTAGGGGTTGAGGTTTAGGATTAGGGGTTAGGCTGGGGTTTGTGCAATGCAGGTACGGCTACGCAACAAGATCCGACCACCCCATTTTGGATAATGAGTACCCGCAGGTTGCGGTTTGCTCACTCTCGACAGTTTGACTGCTGTGACCGACTATGTCGAGCGTTTGCCCCACCGCAGGGTCAGAGCAGGGACGGTGACTTGCGCATGAGTTAGTTTATAGTGATAGTAGGATAAAGAAGTAGTGGAAAAGTCAGGAAGCTGGCTTCTCTACTTTTCAGTCTATTAAAAAGAAAATGAGGAACAATAAAATCAGAAGTGTTAAGCCTAAGACAACTAAGGGGCGCAAATTCTGAGATGCCTTTCGAAATAAATGACATGCGTCACAAAGAACCGTGGAAGCATTACAGGAGGGAAAGCCGTGACAGTTCAGGGATCCAAGATAGTTAATTTTTAAGCATCTGTCCACGAAATCGAAATCTAGGTAGGTTCGAATTGGGCTGTTCTTTTTTGAAAAGATGGGCAGAAGACAACATTTTATTAATACATGGTTGCCGTCGAAAATGGTCCTGTTTGAAATCAACGATCTAGAATGTGACTGCTTCTTTTTGAAGAGTGGACTAAATGGCACCAACCAAAAACGGATAATTTATTGAAATGCTGAAATCTATGCAGGCAAGACTTCGGAAGCCAATCAGTTTCAGGAAAGTTTAAGTCTTCAGCGATTATTTCAACTGCAGTGGCTGATTCCAGAACTGATTTAGAGATTTCGTAAAGCTGTGCATCATGACTGAAAGATGAGTTTAGAGGATTGTACAGGGCGTGACCGATCTCATGAAGTGTTGGCCAAAATTCTGAACTGCGTTTCGATTAGGAAGGATTACTTAGGTGGGATTGTAATATTGATTAGCACGCAGCGCAATCCCATAGCATTTCGGACTCACCAGGATGCCGGATTTTGGTATCACTACTTCTTGGCCTCCTGCATGCATTCTCAGTACTGATTTTTGATGGTTCTATAAATTCAAATATATTTTATAGAAAACATGCACAAAAATATGCTTCCTTCCACTCCTTTAGTATATCATCACAATGTCTTCATATTTTATACCCGAAGAAAGTGCATATTTAGGTTTAAAAAAGGTTTCAAATTATGAGATTTTTAAGATGAAACGATGACCATGCATACAGGGACGCACATGTAGGTACGTTTACCAGTGTTCCTCGTGTAATGTACAACACAATCCGGATCCATTGAGAAATTTTATGAACTCTATATTTTATCTTCTTAAAGGTATAGAGGAGAATATGATTTTCCTTTCGCGGAAAGCATGCGCCTTATAGACTGAAATCAGTTAACGCTGGTGCAATGGCAGATCAGGCTCAAAATTATTCGGGAACTTGTAAACCTTTTTTCAAAACCCAAGCATACGCTTTCTTCGGGTATAAAATATAAAGACAATGTGGTTTTATACCAAACAAGTAACAGAAAGCATATTTTGTGCATGTTTTCTATACAATATATTTAAATTTGCAAGAACATCGAAAATCAATAGGAGAAATACAAGCTAAATTAATAGTCATTTTGAACCGAGTGTGGTTCCTGCAGGAGGTCATAAAGAAGTGCATTCAAAAGCCGACATACCGGCGAGCCCGAGATACTACAGGAGTATGCTGCAAGCTTAAAAATTTTACAATCCCACCTAAGTATTCCTTCCTAATCGAAAACGCATTTCAGAATTTTGGCCAACATTTCATGAGATCGGTCACGCACTCTAGATGCGGCCAAGAATAGCCTTTCATAGCTGCGAGACAATAACTGATACGAAGCAGAAATTTCCGGAGAATGAAGGAGCATTCAGATCATACTGAAAGTGTTTTAAAAAATATCTACAATGAAGAGCCCCGGCGTCTCCCACGCCCTGTCATGCGGTCTTGACGGTAGAAATCAAAATTATCCATTAAAGGGACAGAGCCAAGCATTAGAAGATTCCTTTAAAGTTCGGCTGTGCACGTGGTATGGAGCGTCCTTTCGAGCGCAACGGCTCTAGGTTGGGCCATTTTATTTATGATAGACCTGGCATTGTGTTGGAGCCCGCAAAGCAAACCTGCAGCCCAACGCGCAAGGAGACAATCAGCATGCATTCGCAGGCTGTTTTCATTTTCCGATTAGAATCAGCACGCCACAAGGCTGTTTTGCCCCCGCGACAAATGACTATGTACTTAATTCTTGCAAATTATCATGACACTCGGGCGCCCGCCCACGCGCGCATGAGAAGACACTTAGGTGCGTGTGTCCGTGTGTGTGCATGTGACCGCTCGCCCACGATAAGTGAACTGTGTTGTCTACCGGCTCCAAAGATCCAGATATGTAATTCTAATGACTTGGCAAACACCGGCGGATTATGACTGACTCGGCACAAGCGATGATGCAATGAAAACTCTGGTGCCACTGGCTCGCATCTCATCAGTTTGGCAGACCTGTTTATGGAAAACAACGTAGGGAGGGCCTGTGCATGTTCTCCTCTTAGAATGACTAATAAGTTTATGCTTAACATGCCATGAAGTGTCTGTTCATCAATCCCACTGTAGGGAGGGCAAAAAGGCGGGTGAAATTCGTCTTCTACTGAAAGATTAGTACTGCTATGTCTAGGCCAACTCATTGTGATCTTGTCAACAGGGTGCGAATCCGTTGTCCATAGGACAGGGCATTAGGCTCAACGACTAGGCGGATCCTGGTTCAAATCTCAGCTTTTGCCAGCCGGAGGTTGGGTTTTGATGGCTGATGGTGGCAAATAGGCCCAAGTGATTATTTCCATCTCCTATTGTAATTTTCCTCGACAAATTTTTGATTACTCATTACTCTTCGCTTTGCCTCAACCCGAGTCATCCGTGGACCGCGACTCCAAAGCGAAACCGACTATTCCCTTCTGACCCCCCCCCATCTGTATCTTGAAAATAGGAAGTTTATTTGGTTAGATGGTAGTTGGTAGCCCTCCCGGTACCGAAAACTCCCAGCTACCTGTCTTACGGGACCGGTGGTAATAGGGGCTGTACGGGTGGGGAAAATGAGTGCAGGCTTAAATGGCGCTTGTAGTGCTTGCCTGGAGTTGACGCTCCTGGTAAAGTGGAAGCCTAATTTAAATAAGGTCAAAATGCAAGGAGGGTATAGAAATGAGCATGGATAATTAGTACGTTATGCGGAATAAATGCATCCTTGCCCCAGATTGGAAAGAATAGCAAGTGAAGGCGAACAATCAATAGGAAGAAGGCAGTGTGTCTGAAGGTCATTCCGCAGTATGTGCGATAGTACTCTAACCGACAGAATGGACATAAGAACACGAGAGTCAAGCAGCGGCAAGCAGGACGGCATACAATGAGTCTATATAGACATTTTTGCAGCGCCTCCTTCTCAAAGCGGTTAAAGTGAAGAAGAAAGTCATCCAGACAGGGCTTCTGCGCGTGCACTCCCAGACATAATCAGAACGTAATCACAGCAACTGAAAACGAGCCAGTAGGTACAATTGTAGAATAAGTAGGCAGGGCTACCAAATACCATCCTGCCGTTTATTTTACCAAGAACAAAAAAGTAAATCGGACGTTGTCATTTTCTGTGTCGCAGTCACTGCTCCTGATCAGGTACTGTAGAGGACGAAGCAGAAGTTATATTTTCAGAAGTTTACTTTTTAAAAAATCCAATGTAAAACATTTACCGTCGTAATTGTAGGTGCCTGCGGTCATTCACTTTTTATCAAAAGAACTTGGAGTGTTAATTCCGGTGTTAAAATTTAAAAGCAACTTATCGGACCATCGCTCCCCACATGGTAACGTAGGCAATTTCAGAATTCAAGTGACGTACTACCATAGTTTGGGATGCTGAAATTGTCATTTATTACAGTCCTCATGTTAGAAACAAAGGGCGATTTTAAAAGGTCAAATGAGATGACAGAAACTCGATCATTGTAACAAGAATTTTTTCCATCGGACAGTCCGGATTCAGGCTCCAACCCATCACCAAAGACAGCAACAAATAAGATCGGCGGATGTACGAGGGTTTCAGTGATTAGTTGCTGTTAGTTTTGACAAGCATGTTGTCGCACAGTGACTACAACCTATAAATACTGAAGCCTCTGCCTGTCCTTTGCCCAGCTCTGTTACTGTCTCTGATGATGTGTTCGGGCGCGAACGCGAAACGTGCAGCGAATAAGCAAACTTCTTTTTCTGCACATCCTATGCTCAGGCCTCGAGAAAATGGCAATGTATCCAGGCACCAGGACTCTAATAGTTGAGAATTTGTATCACGTAAAAAGCTGTACTGTTAAACCGTGCTCAAATTTATCACGGCCTATAAGCTCTATCGGGCGCAGGCAAGACGCCCAGTAGATAAGCGGTCACTGCGAAGACCAACCCATGATCAAAAGAGTTTTACTCAGCGTCCAACGTGATGAGTCCAGTCTCCCTTCCTACATAGTGTGAATGCCTCCGGTTATGAAGACTGGTAGTTGGACAAAGGGTAAGTAGCCTAGGTGTAGGAATCTGTTTGCTATCCGCCTAATACTCACATGTGGTTTAAGTAGAGGTGGCCGGTAACAACGTCTCCGTGTCTTTGTCGATAGAACTGTTGACTTCTCTGGTCACTCTTAGCCATGCAACTGTTCTGCCAGTTACAGAAGGGAGTGGGCATGCTTACTCCAACGGGTAGAGCAAAGGCTGTTAAAATCATTACAGACTGCAGATTTAAATTTGGTTTCGGAAGTAGTTTGCCTAAAATGGGATAAGAAACACTTCGAAAATGCATGGAACCCACAGAGGGTGACCGATCTCATGAAATGTTGGTCAAAATACTGAAATGCCTTTTTGACTAGGAGGGTTTACTTAGGTGGGATTGTAATAGTGATTATCTCGCGGCATAATTCCATAATATTTAAGATTAGGCAGGATGTCCGCTTTTAAAGGCACTTCTTTTCAATGTCCTGTTGAACCCGTACTCGGTAAACAATGGCTACTTAAGGAGCATGCATTTTTCACACTGATTGTCGATGGTCTTATAAATTCAAATTTATTGCATAAACCTTACGAGCAAAAGTATTCTTTCTTTCACTCGTTTGATAGAGAATCGCGTCAGCCTCATATTTTGTACTCGAAGAAGGAGTATAATTAGGTTATGTAAAAGTTTTCTTATTCCCGAATAATTTGGAGCGTGATCGGCCGTTCCGTTATCGCCTAGTGATTACAATCAACGAGGTGTATGCGTTCCGCGTAAAAAAGTCATATATTCTTCTACGCCTTTAAAAAGATACCATATTTAATCTATAACATTTTGCAACAGATGCGGACTATGTTGTATGCAACTGTTCTCCCAGTCTCCCGTTCAGGTTACAGAAGGGAGTGAATATGCTTATTCCAACGGGTAGAACAGAGGCTGTTAAAGTCATTCCAGACTGCAGATTCAAATTTGGTTTCGGAAATAGGTTGCCTAAAATGGGCTAAGAAGCACGTCGAAATGCATGGAACCTACGCCTCTCCCGCTCGTTTTCCCCTTTCTCTCTCTCAGTCTGTTATTTCTCTAGTTATGTTAATCTCCCTTCTGTATAGGCCGCCAAGGCATTCGCTTCCAGTTCTGGCGCGGCTTAACTCTTATTTTTAACTAAAGAACTGAAGGTAGTTGAAGAGGTTATTCTGTCATGCTTTTGGGGTGTGCGCGCGTGCGTGCGTGTGCGGGGGGGGGAGGAAAGATGCCGACGTTTAGTCACCCCGGTAAGGCAAAGGGGTTTGGGCGAGTGAACGCTTTTATGTCACCGGCAGGTTTTGGCAGTAGCGCATGCACACCTCGCTCGCTCGCTTGCTGGCTGGTTCGTATGCACGTCAAAGCTCTCGCCTGCGTGATGCTTCCCCTGCACGGTTGCTCGAGTCGCACGGCCGCCAATCTGCCGCTTTTCCACCGCCCTGGACTTGGTCGCCGAATGGAGGATGTGCGTTCGGCCAAAGAGTGTAGCGTACTCAACAGCTACTGGCTTCTAGATGAAAACAACACGAGCATTTTTCCAAATCGATTTGAGAGAAACCTGAAATGCATCCCTAAGCTTACATAGCTGTGCGTACTGATAGCTAATGAAGCCTATCTATCCAAACACTCAGGCTGATATTACTTTAAAGCATATTCATCTCCCTAAGTCAAGCTCTCCCCTATCTGGATTGACTGTAGGACGGAATAAAGGCCCAGGAAGGTAACATCGAAACAAAACGCAAAGTCCGTACTCTGTCCTGATATCGCACCGCATCAATGAACGCCACTCTCATTCGACTGAATACCGTTCGTTGTAGGTGTTAGGGAAGGAGCCAGTTTTTTCACAGGCAGGAGATTAAGCAAAGAGGGCTTTTGGACCGAAGTTCAAACCTCAGGATTTCCCAAGCTCTTGTTAGGGGATGGCTAGTTAAGGACGGCAGATGCACTGGAAACGACCACACAGACCTCCCCCGTCCCTATTTGGGTTAGACACGGGGAGATGAACCCTAGTACTAAAGGTGGCCTTGAGCTAAATTCGGGGGAAACGTGTCCCCATATCCTCACTCTAACAATGATTCTAATCATAACCCTCTAACCTGAGCTCCCTGGAGTTTAGCGCAAAGCCACCTGTAGTACGGGGTCCGTATTCCCGTCCCCTATCCTTATTTACAATATTTATTTCAGGTCAAAATCCCAGTATTTGGCTGCTACAAGACATGATACAACCACTCAGTATCTAATATCTAAAATTATGTCCGGATGAAGCGATTACTGTTGTTACTATACCCGTGCGGAAAAGAAGAGAGTGCCAGCCACATTGTAGATCGGCGTTTTACATGTTGGATGCAGTAGCCTTAAGAAGGTTAAGTAGTTACACCCGTAGGGGTTCAAGTTGTCTAGCAGCAGAGAAATATCACACGGTAAAATGAGCTCCATAGTCTGATATTGGGCGACTAATTTCCAGCATATCGTATTAGCATACGGTTTTGATCAAGGAACAATTAATTAAATGCAAATTAGCATGCTTCACAAACTAAATGAGCACCCGTTATTTCCGTTTGCACCTGCTTGTGCAATCACTTTTTAATGAGGCATTCGTTCATGTGTAAACAGCTTCGGCAGGATGCTGTTATTGTAGGTGATTTGCGCGACAGTGGGCCCATGTGAACCTGTTCCGTAGTGAACCATGAATTGCGCATCACAGTGTAGGCCTGCACAGTTATGTGCAACTACGAGGATTGGAGCAGAGGAAATAAGGATGGATGTAAAAATAAGCGCAGACAATCGAGTTGCCCATATTTGCTGTGATGTTAAAAGACGTTCTTTTGCCCAATGTCACATAACGCCATCTCTGTTCGGCCAGAAATTCGTACTTACTACCCCTATCCCTGGACCCACGACGAGAAATCGTCCTTTAGGTGGGCCCCAGTTAATTTGGTGTTAACTCGAAGTCCTTTAATTAATTTTAAGCCTCTAATTTTACTGTCGGACCATCCCAATGCAGTTCTCCAAAAGGATAGGCGAATGGGAACCCACCCTGCATTTCTCCCTAGAATGGGAATTTACTGCTCTGGACGTTTTCTTCATTCCACTTTTCGATGTCTGAGGGGAGCAGGGGGGATAGATGTTGGGTGTAGAACCTGCCGACTATCTCTGCGTATCGGTGCCTCAAACCTGGTAGCGGTCGCCAGTTAGCTGCCTCTTCGGTATTCCGATCTAGTCCGCGATAAATTGAGAGCTCGGCACATCTGCTGTTTTACTTACGATCTGATTTACACGCCTCGACCGGCACCCGAGCTGTTATGCTTCCGGTTCGTCCAATCATCACGGGACGGCAGATTCTAAGGTGTGATTTTGTTCTAGATAATGAAAAGTCACGAGTGAAAGTGGTCTCCCCGTCAAAACTAAGATTTTATTGAGCTGACTTCGGACATAAACTTTTTCCCTAGCCCCTTTCCTCGCACATTGGGGGATGAAGACTAAAAAAGCCCGAAGCCTCGGGGCCTACTTCGGTAAAAATCGGGAGAGGGCACCCAAATATCCGTTGCTAGAAACAATACCTGCTATACCTATTTGCGTAGGTTATGGCCCTCATATTTGTCGTTTCATCCGACCTCAGTTTCATGTGAACTGCTGTTCACATGTTGTTTTACTTAGATTACCATAGTCTCCAACAGTTGAGATGTGACCGCCGCAGACCGAGCCATGGTTAATCAACCTTAACCTACGCTTACACGGTTGAATAGTGGCAGCAGTAGGGGGTTTGCGGCTAAATCTACCCTTGCATACCTTAGGAGAGTTGAGAAACGATCGCTGTAGACCGACCATTGGTTTACTATCCTTCACATATGCTTGCTGAGATCACGAGCGACGACAATAGTCCGTTTGCGGTCTTCTTTAAAACAGCATAGCTTATGAAAGTTGGTTAATGATCGCTTTAGGCCAATCCTATGTTTACCAACCTTGACATAAGCTTCCACAGCCGAAGAGCAAGCGCAGTAGTCGATATGCGGCTTAATATATAGTAGCATACGTTCAAACACTTGCGATACGATCGCTGTAGACCGGCCCTTTGGCATATCCATTAAGGCCATTTCTTCCTTAGGTGAGGAATGACCGCAGTTGTAGGTATGCGGCTCAATCTATGGCACTATACCCTTTGGACAGTTGCGAAACGATCGCCGTAGACCCACCCTACGTTAAACAACACTAATATAAGCTTCAACTGCTGACAAGCGACCGCAGTAGTCCCTATGCGGATTATTCTATAGTAGCTTACCTAAGGACAATTGCAATACGATCGTCGTTGACCGATCGTTTGAATTATCATTATTTTTCCATTACTTCCAGAGGTCAGGAGCTACCGCAGTCGCCAGTGTGCGGCTCAGTCAACGGCTGCATAGCTTAGAACAGTTGCGATAAGACCGCTGCTTTGGCCGGCAGTATTCTTTTGGGTGCCCTCTCCCGATTGTTACGCCTAGTTCTTCTCTTCCCTTTTCACACTTCTTTCTCCATGTTTACCCCGGATATTTACGCCATCATAATTTGTGTCATCATGGGATGCTTTTTGACTCTTCGTCGGAACTACCTGCAATTCTCCGGGACAAAATGACAAAGGGGAATCTAGGGTTGTAGTTGCGCTGGCGAAGTCATTGTCGAATGTCCTGAATTCTTGCAATGGATACTAAAACAAAGGAGTTGCTGAGAATGAAAGAAGGTTGTCTGCTTCCACCCTTTCATTGCGGTATTGAGCTGTTTATCGAACAGAACCGAGAGAACCATCCACCGAGCAGAATTCAGGCTGAACTAGAGGCGACTCTGGACCTGCTTCCTACCAATTTATGCTTGGACTGATTCATCCTCCAGAGACCAGCAAACCAGCAACGCTGCAGCCTGGAGCAACAAATGTCTTGGGGAAGAGGCGTCAAATCAGACCGTTTCGCGGGCGCTTTCTGCAATCTGGGTCCACACCCTCAGAGCAGATATAAGCTGTTGGGACTGGAGGCGAATGTTGGAATTCCTGGTGTGTGCTTGAGAAAAGAGGAAGAAGACTGGTCGAAGGCTGTTCGAATTCTAACAAAAACTTTGCATCACTTTTGCGGGAGAAACCTGTGAGCAGATCAGTGGGTTTCCGAATCTCCGGTCTGGCGGTAGAACTGGTACTACCGGAGTTGGAAACGACTGTCTTCATCCACCAGTAGCCGATCTTTCGGCACCGCTACTTTGGCGACAGAGTTGTTCTTCTCAGGAAGAAAATTCTACGGAATTTCCATAATCTGTTCAACTTAACTTTCCCAGGTATATAATTCACGACGGAAGAAGAAAAGGAGCAACTGCCCTCCTTGATATCGCCGCTGAGTGAAGGCTCAAAGGTTAAATAAAGGCAACAGTTTACAGGAAGACAACGAATACCAAGCAACTCCTCAGTTTTCCAGAAACCATCTGGTAGCTTGTAAGTGAATTTGTTTGAGAATATCCTTCAAACGAGTCCAGATTCACTGCGGCAACCCAGAAGGAAAGGCTCGTTAGGGTCGATATCTCGGAGACCAGTTTATGCGGAATGACTATCCGAAGGTGTTTATGAGTCGATGGCTTCGTGTTCACCCTGGAGGACCACACCGGAAACAGTACCAGTGACATGACAAGAACGTTTCAGGGGCGACCGAGCACACTGCTGTGCGACTAGGTGTCGGACGCTCCTGCAGATCCAACGCTACCATGGGCGGCAGGATCATAAAAATCAAAGACTGATTAAGTTCCAGTAAGCGGCCCAGTGTAATGTATCGTATGCCTTGCGTAAACTTTCCTCGAGACTACATAGGTGAGACTGAACGCATGCTCGGATCGCGCATAGAAGTTGTGGGAAGCAATCGTTGTTGGCAGTGCAATTTCTGTAACAGCCCGCAAATGTATGCCAAGATAAAACCCCATATGTCATTATCCACAGTCTACTGACAGTTAAGTGGGGTCCCTCTCTATACCGACGCCGAATAAACAAATGATTCCTGTGTTTGCTCCTTCTTCTTCCTTTCTCATAACCTGCTGCCGTAGACCGTCTGCCTGTGCACTTCCTGTCGTACATTGATCCTTTGGAGTGGGCTATAATGGTAAAACCATTAGATGGTTAGGCAAAAGAATGAGAAGAAAAATGCCAACTAGTTGACATAAGTCGCCTAGACTGTATCCGCTTGCACGGACGGGAAGGCGAGGCCAGATTGCGCCAACAGATCCCGTGAGTCCAAAAGTACTTTCTGGAGGCTATACCCAACCCATGGCCTAGAGCCAACCGTCTGGAAGTTTTCAGGATCGTCATTCGCTGGTAGCCTTCCAGTCCTCACCCACTCATTCCCACTTTTCCGAGTCCTGCACAAACTGTATGAATCTGAAATATGTGAATAAATTTCCTCTACCTATCAAACCACTTGGTATCCCTTTTTATGCTCATACAGGCGATGGCGGAGGTGGTTGTCATCCCCTTAAGTGACCCTTTTGCATTTAGAATTTTGAGCTACCATTGCCAATAATAATAAATAATTTATAAGGTTCCTTTTGACCAGGCTGCTCTGTTCAAGTGAGGTTTCCAAAATGTACTACTGTATTCTAGGAACACCACAGAATCTAAAATCAAAAATGCCTATCTGTACTTATCGCGGACCAGTTTAAACTTTCACCTATCTCGTTACATGCTCGGACCCGAAGCTACAATGTCATACTGGCAGTGAGTGCACTTACAATCGGACAATTTTTCTAGACAAATAACAATGGACTGATACAAAATATGATTTTTAGCGCCTAGCAGTGCTCCAGTGCTCTGACATGACTCAAGATTTATCTGCCTGCCAAACGTGGTGGAAAATAGACCAGGAGTGATCCGAGAACAGCAGGCAACTAGTCACTTAAAGTATTCCTGCCTTTGATTGGATTTTCCTAACAGTAAAGCTGTTTGCCAGTGTAGAGGAATAAATTTTCTAAACGCACACTCCAAGTCAGCTCTTTATATTTTCCTCAAACTGTTAGCCTGCGATTTTTGATTCTGATTAAAATTCTACAGAAGGAGGAAGTGGACCTCACACGAATCTGTCCATTTTGCCCGACGCTCCCGCAGTCAGTCTCTTCTCTGCCGCACTGGTCATATGGGGGGAGGTAGGGATCGCGACCGCAGTTCGGTCATTGAGTCAACGAAGACTGGTCCCCGATCAACCACGGCCAGTCTTTTGGTAAGAGGTTGACATAAGATGCGCCCAAAGTGCAGTAGTGAGGTCTTTTCTCAAAAATCAAACTTGCAGTCTGAGGGGGGATGGGGAAGGTGTTCGAAATAGGATTGACTGATAGGCCGGAAATCCACCTCGATCGTCAGTTGGCTCTGTCAAAAGAAAGTCAAACAAAATAGTATGCTTAATGACGTTTCCCGGAGAAAAAAGATCTCCACATCAGAATATTATTCACTGTGTTGCCTATGTTCTTGTTAGACTTTCGTGTGACTGAGCGTGGGTCGCTCCTCTTGGAACATTCTAAAATAGGACTTTTTAAGTGTTTTGTCCCAGGCAAAATGCTACGGTTAGAATTTCTCCCCCCCCCCCCATGTTAGGCTCCAAAGGCGACGAAAAAAATTTCCTCTTCAGATTAGGCCTGACTTTCTCCTTCTTCCTTCTACTCCTGAGCCTTCAAATTCTCCTTTATCGAACTTTGGAAAAATCGTGAACAGTTCGTCGCCTAAAGAACCGCGGTGGTTTCCACTTACGTCAGCCAAATGCCATAATTATTACGAGTGAGTCAAACTTTCCGCCAATTCACTTATTATCGTCAGCAAGTGTCTTCTGTCCAGTGTCGGTGACTGCGGTTTGTACGTTTTTTCGAAAGACACGCAATCTATTGAACCCGATGGTGACATTTCATTTTGCCTGAGTTCTAATTTGTCAACTTCGCAATTATTCTAGCTCATCTGAGCAACCTGGCCTCCAATGAAAGGCCTTATGTTTTGGGAACGGTCGGAATCCATCCATTGCTAACGAAGTCGAAAAATGTCATTCTGAAACTTTTCAGTTCAGTTGCTCGTTTATCGGCCCTACTGAGGCTAACTGAATAAATTGCCCCTCGTTTTCTCGCCTCTCTCCCTAAAACTTGCATACAGGATCAGGAAAAGTTCCATGAGTGTTGTTTCGGGTATACTCTGCTCTGCAGACTTTAACTAAGTGTCGTCACGCGTATCCATTTTTAGAACTTCTTCGACAGGCATACTTAAGAAGGTATCCGAATGCATCTTCATCGGCCTCACTTTATCTTAGCTAGAAAATCACTTTTCTTCTAAAACCCTATTTATCCAAGCTGACGGTCATGAGTCTACCATTTTTCCCAAAAACCTAGAAGTACTTTAGTTTGTCGGCCTATGCTCTCATATATTTCGCTTCATACTGATAACTTAAGGTCTCCTGACAGTTGCGTATGGGGCATATTCCGTCAAAGACTTTGCAGATGGTTATCCTGCTAAAATGATATTAATCTTCAGAATTTGAAGGAAGGGCTTTAATCGTGCCCTACCATTATCGCCAAAAACTGTTTTCTTCTTCATAGCCATGAATAATTTCAGAATGTTTTTAGGCGGAGGACCTTGCTTTTTGCCATTATTCCCGCTGAGGTTCCATCCTTCTGATACCTTGCTGATAGGTTACCTTCAGCACTCTCATGGTCCTTCGTGTCAGTTCCCTTTCTAACCACTTGTAAACTGTAGCTTTTTAATTTCTGGGGTAATTCAGTCTGTCGGAGACTCAGACTGAAATTTGATAGGAATATTTGGACCGAAGTCCATCAGCCACAGCGTAGTATTCATAAACTACCAAGAGGCATACGGTATTATACGCATAGTTTGCACGATATGTCACACTTGACAGAGGAGGTATTATCTGGAAGCCAAAACACGTGTTTCGCTGATATTCTGTCGCTGCGTTATACAGCTGGGAGGGGTTCGGGTTTG
>CACRXP010000470.1:3575-24901 GCA_902702965.1 Spirometra erinaceieuropaei | reverse complement strand
GTTTATTCGCGGATGCAGGCTTCCGTGCTCCCAGTCAGGACTGGAAGTCAGCTTTTCAACCCAAGGCCTGACTAACCGACAGGTTTGCGCTTCAGTCAACGTAGTTCGCGGGGGTTGCTTGAGGAGGGGGCATCTCTTGCGTATCCTTCTGCCTCCTCGCCTGCTCCCCTCGTCCGTAAAATGAAACAGCAGGCTGAGTCATCATCATCAGCTTTTCTGTACACTGCCGGTGAAAGTCGGTGTGAATTTCACAGCAATGGACTGGAAGCTTTGGTTCACAAGCTGGGCGAACTGACTGGCAGCCCATTAATCATAATGTGTAGGTAGTTTCAAGGGCATGCATTTTCACATTCACTGAAAATGCTCACACCTCCTGGGAGCGTTGTAAGCAAGAGTTTAGAGTTAGCATGATGCCACCTTTGATACCAGTGTTCGGGGAAACCAGTTTAGACAGAAAGGGTCAACTTCTGTGCGCGGTCTTCGAAATAAATCAGATCACTGCGGAGATAGCGATATCAGGTAAATGTCTAGAGCCAAAATTGTACAAGCGTTTGCATTTTAAATAATGGTGGGAGAACGATCGATTTTTACGTTCCGCTTTTGTAAATATGGATGCAACGTATCTTCAACAACCGATTCTCTCCTCTGTATGCGTGTGCATTGATGACTCCAGAAGTTATGCTAAGAAGTAACGCCGGTTCGGTCCGACCAAAAGACTCGATGTTTCAGGGAGGTATTTTCAGCAGGGTAAAAAATGAGTCCAAGTTTTGAATTCCTTCAGCTTTTGAGTTTTTTATTTTGATTTAGTCCTACACTGTACTTCCTATTTACTTTCTTTGCTATTAGGCAATATAACTTCATCACTCGGCCATTTGACTCAACGACATTGGTAGTGGAACCATTGCTCTCCACGCGCTACCCAACTGGCTAATTGCTCGGTCCGGAAATGCCTCAGCACAGAATATAGGAGGGGAGGTCATTGAGCATGTTAATGGACTGCTAGCAGGAGGAGGAAGACTGAGGCCATTTGCAGCTCACACGGCTGTCACCTCTCGCAAGGATTGCGGCCTCGTGGTATTTGGATGTGTGACGAGGTATCGGCCGTTTTCACTTGTGTCAACAGAATGGTTCTGTCCTCAGACGGGATCGATTCGCTGCTCTCCCGTTTTTTGCGCTGGGTGTTCTGGCGACTGAACTATTGCCGCCAGCCATGCAAATAGTCGGTATGCATTAATTAAAATGCCAGTTTCTTTCAGCGATCCGTCCTGATCGTGTAAGGAAAGTGGGCATTTCTGTTGCATCCCACCTCATTTCCGCTAGTTTCTCTCTCGCTCTCGATCGCAAGACAGCTCTTCTTCTCTGTCTAAACACCTGTTCAGCTGGGATATCAAGGCTAAACGCTTGTGCGTAGAAGATCGACAATTTCATACAACAACATCTCAGATGGCTTGTGGTTTCAAGTAACCAGGAAAGTTTTAGTTTGTCGCTACAGATGAAAATGCGAGTACCAGGAGGCAGTTGAGAAAAAGGATATCCGATTGCTGGAACGAGAAGTTCATCCTCCCGTCGTTTCGGATTCAGACTGGGATGAATTTCAGCGATTATCCATTCGGGTGCTGACAAGCAAGCAATCTCCGCACCAATTACAGCTGTTGGAGATGAACGCAAGAGTTGCTAATTATGGTAGGGATTTGGTGGCATGGCAACTGCATCACTGCGCCTTCATTACCCCTAACTACAGCTACCTCTGACTATGGGTTCGAGTAATTCTTGTTCCGGGGGTCGCATCTGCCTCTGAGTTCGGACTCAGTCAGACTTTTGAAAATGCGAAAATTTTCGTGGTTGAAAGCATGGCCGATCCTTTTATTTAGAAATGTAACTGTGCCCATCTGGACAAAACCTCGTTATCGGACCAAGTTGTGAAAACTCGGCTGCTCCGGTGGAATTCGAACCCGGGATACCAAAGGTAGAACTTGGGTACAACCAATGTTTGAAAAATCTGGACTTCGAGGCCCCGACCGAGAGCCATAATTTTGATCAAAAACAGTTTAACTGTAAAAAAAACCTATTAAAACGTCTTTAGTAAGTGTTTGCTTGACACATAAACGGAGCAGTAACCGATTTCTTCCTTAAATGGTCCTGCTAACTCATCTGCTTCCCGTGTTGGTCCCTTCACAGCCGTCAAAAAAACAATTATACGGAGAGAGGTGACATTAGAGTTTGCGCCAGGGACAACTTATCCCAAAAATATCGCGCCAGTCATGGCCATAAATAAAGTTTGATGGCTCCAAATAGACGTCGGCCTTCCTCCTCCATTGGCAATAACCTTTGACTTAAATGATCGGGAGCTCTAATGACGCATGTCAGTGTCAAACGTAAATGAGGTCTCATAGCTCAGGTGGCTGTAGCGTCGACTGTACTCAAGCGTTCCCCTTGCTGTCGTGCGTTCGAAACTCACCGAGGTCGCGGAGTTTTTCGCTGTTGGTTCCAAATAAGATCATTCTGCCGCGTTGATTGTAATCTGAAGTATAGACAATGGCGTGCCTCTTGTAAGGAACTCTTCCTTTGCAGAGTCATATCGTGGTAGTCCTATCACTAGAACCCACTTACTAGGCAATTTTCATCATTTAACCGGAAAGGGTGTTGCACATTATTAACAGAGACACAGAGTAAGTAGGGAATAAATGGATAGTCCTTCTATAGTTTTAATTAACCCCAGACTTCTTGCAAGTCTTTCTTCTATCCTGGACGTTTTGCGCGTCTGACTAAAAGCTCTAGTATGGAAGCAGTACCCACGACCCGAAACCCTTCTCTTTTGTAGGTCTTGTTTGCATTGTGGCACCCATTATTGGCGTTTGAGCATTCGCAAGAGGCATTTCCCGAAAAAGATTCAGGGGTAAGCACCATTGTTGTCACGATTCAGTCATATCGAGCAGTCCGGATTATGAGCCGCATTCCAGTCGATGGTTCTGCCTCCTGCACTACGAGACCAGTCACCTCCGACGACTGCCTATTGGGAATATTCAGCGTCGCGCGACTCCAACGTCCAGCCTCCTGGCCCCATTGCGGGACGGACATCCAGACCTCCGAAACTGGGGCTCCAAGGTTGGGTGGGGCAACCGCCCACCGTCCCGCAATCAGACTAGGTCGGCGGAAGTCATCCCCTCTCCCCCGTGACCTTGAGTGTACCGATTGCTGCACCGCAGTGAGGACGCTGGGCCAGCAGCCGCCGTCTGTTAACGTAACTATAGCAAAGTACGCGTGGTCACAGCGCCTTCCCACCAAAATCTTAACATGCCCGATGCAGGTTACGTGTCCTAGGTGGGTCCCTTTTCGCGAAGAAAGCCGCATGTGCCCAGACTACGACGTCAGGTTGGTGAACGTTACTGGCGATCCTTTGTAACCTTGAGCCATCCACCTGGCTCTTCACTGCATGGCATCATTTTCAGTGGAAAGTAGATATGCGCTGGGTTGCATCGAGTTCAGGGCACAAATGGTTTCTATGGGCGCACCAGGGGGAACGCAGCTGGGGTTCTTAGATGCTGAGAAATAACTGCCTGTGTTTGAAGGGGATTAATTGTCGGAAGAAATGTGCTGCCGGTGTGGGGAGATAAATGGCTTATCCATGATACTGGTAAACGCATGCAACCATTTGGTCGATCCACACTTTTTGAATATCATTTCGACGATACAGTAGATGTGCAAACTCATGAAATGTCAACCAAAACATCGAAATGCGTTCTCGTTTCGAAAAGATAAATTAAGTAGTGCTGTAAAACTGATCATGATGCAGCATAAATCTATAATGATTCAGTTACCTCAGGGTGTCGGCTTTCGAAAGAACTTATTTTCGGCTGCATGCAAGATCCATGCTCTGCAAAAAGGGATTACTTATGTAGCATGCATAAAAATATCCATTCTTTTACTTATTCGGTAGAAAATGACGTCTTCCTCCAATTTATTACTCAAAAGAAGAGTATTACTCAAAAGAAGAGTAAAGGTTTTAAAAAACTTTTCTAATTTCCGAATAATTTTGAACCCGACCTGCTGTTACACTTGCATTCAGGGTTTGAAAACTGCAAGCTGTATATTTTCCATGTACGGAAAACCATGCATTTCTCTACGGTGTTAAGAGGAGACCATATGAGGTTCATAAAATTAAGCAGTGGATTTGAGCAATATTGGTAACTTTACAAGCCACATTCGTAAATGCAGATACATGACGTTTCATGAACGACCATTTAACGGTATTAAAAAATCTCACAATTAGAAACTTTTTAAAACCGAATTATACTCTTCTTTTGGGTATGAAATTGGAAGAAGACGTGATTTTCTACCGAATAAGTAAAAGAATGAATATTTTTATGCATGTTTTCCATGAAATATAATTGAGCTTTCAAGGGCATCGAAAATCAATAGGAAAATTGCATGCTACATAAGTAGTCATTTTTTGCAGAGTATAGATATTGCGTGCAGTCGAAAATAAGTTCTTTCGAAAGCCGACACCCTGAGGTAACTGGATCATTATAGATTTCTGCTGCATCATGATTAGTTTTACAACACTACTTAATTTATCTTTTCGAAACGAGAACGCATTTCGAAATTTTGGTTGACATTTCATGAGTTAGCACATCTACTGTACGTTGGAGACCTCTGAAACAGAAGGGTGCCAGTTTACGTTTGAGGGACTAGTATTCGGAACCTTTCCTTGAAGAAGACTATTTTTTCGATGTGCGAAAACTCTCTCGCTGTGGTTCACAATCATACAACGAACCCTTTCCGAAGTCTAAATGTGAGGCTAAAATTCGAAGCCGCATTTCCCCTGGAGAAGATTGAACAATCAGGAACCACGAAGTTGGTATAGTAGCCTCATTTTTAATTTCTCCTTTTATCTCCTCATCCCCCCTCCTCACCATCCAATTTTCCCTTTCAGATGAAAGACTTTTACTTCCCCGAATATCTGCTTCATGCTTTCTTGGCTTTCGTTTTCAAAGTGTTATATTGTAAAGGTAGACTCCTAGGACTTTAGTACCTGGAATAAAGTGGAGGCGGGATTTAGACGGGCCCCGCCACGTCAAATTTTTAACATGCGTTTTTAAATTGTCAAATGAAAAATTCCCAACCCTTAATCTGAATAAGTGTTTTTGGGCACCGTGGGTTGAGCGTAAATTATACGTTGCCAACACAGACACGATAGAATAAACAAAAGGACTGCAATAACAATTTTGCATTCATTGGCGGCTGTCATACCCAAACACCGAGGTAGAAGGAGCTGCAGTTTCAGTTCTAACTAGTATTTTTGAAGCAGACAAAAGCCACACACTCAAATGTCGAGCTATATGTATGGAGAGTTCTATGCATCTCCATTACAAAGCCTAAGCTTGTTATTCCTATTGATGCATATATTATGTGGTAGCAGGACCCCCACTATTGGTTACAGGGGCGAACAGGGATGGCTTTAAGAGAAATTACCTACTTATTCAGAAATTTATGGCTCGACACTACGGGACCTCCAGTTCAGGATCTTTATGCCTCTTGAGGTGGCAAACCTTAACTGTACTACTAGTGCCTCCCCAACCGGTAAGCGATCAAGAAAGGCTAATATCGATCTAACTATCAAAAACCCTAGAATAACATTGCGCAGCCGGAACCCCACCAACTCTAAGGTGCAGCCCAGAAACCAAACCAAATGATGACATGGAAATAGGGCGCTATTTAGTGATAATACAGTTAAATATTAGTTCGGAATGA
This sequence comes from Spirometra erinaceieuropaei, assembly GCA_902702965.1. Lineage (NCBI taxonomy): Eukaryota > Metazoa > Platyhelminthes > Cestoda > Diphyllobothriidea > Diphyllobothriidae > Spirometra > Spirometra erinaceieuropaei. Next base: position 19,150 of record CACRXP010000470.1, on the reverse strand, counting down.
TTCAAATACTTCTGGAGCAATGACGGCATGCAAAAGTCCCTTGTCAGGTATAATTCGTTAGAAAGACACAGCGCAGTAGTAATTCCCGCACACTGTCAGGTATTATAGCAACAGTCGTGAGACACCATGCCAAGTCTCAGCACTTTATCTTCCGTTAGTGCCTAAGTTAAAAACATAAGGGGTACAATGTGGGCCATTTGAGAATGTTTTTGATTATTACCTGTCCAATTCGTAGCATACTCATGGTAATGGGTCAAGGACTAAACAGAGATGACCAAAATCGGGCCACGAAATTTTTCGACAGATGTGAAAATTCTCAACACTGGTTGGGGAAATTAATAAGGTGGGAGACTTGGTACAACTCCACTCTGAACTAACTTTTGAAAAAGAGAAAGGGCGTTAATTTGTAGGTAAGACTGACTTATACGGCCCCCGACACGGGATATGAGAACAGGGACCGCCTGAAATTCGGGAGACTTTTAACTAACTCTCAGTGAAATTAGGATTTAGTTAGGGATTGGTCTAAGGCTAGATTTAAAGTTGACGGTAAGGCAAGTCTGGATCAAATTTAGGGTTAGAGTAAAAGCTAGTACTAACTGCGGAGTTAAGGTTCAGGGCAGGGATGGGGTCAAGATTAGGACAACAGTTTAGTTTTACGTCAGGGTTATTGTTGGGGTTAGGACAAAGGAAGATTAACCATTTCCGGAACTATGCGTAGGTCCATCTTTATCCCTTGAGCAGGAGGTCTTTATTCCCGTGTCCTGTTTAAGGGGCCACATAAGTGACTCACACCGACTTTTATCAGACAACTAGCGCAGCGAGGAAATTCAAAACGTAATGCTTACTTTAATTCAGCTTAAAACATGTTCACCGCAGGCCGTTGTAATGATAATATATTTAGTTGGACACCAGAATAAGGATCCCAGCGCTACAGCTGGCCTCAAGCTAAAAATCAGGGGGGATCTACACCCCGTGTTGTACTGCTTACCCTAACCCTAATCTCTCCTGAAATCTTCCACAAGGCTGCCTGTATTGGCGGGTCCATATCTTCGTGCCCTACCGCCCACTTTTCTCGGTGGCACTATTTTTTAATCGTCCTGCAAATGGGGCCTTTCTCAGACACAAACATTATCAAGAAACGCTTTCGAGATGTCTCAGCATGCTAGTTTTGCCGACTATAACAGTAAGACTATGCCTCTTCCGGTAATCGATTAAGCTAGTTATGCCTGAGAGGCGACTTCAAAACTCACATCTTTCTTGTCGCCGTTAGAGAGGAAGGAAATTTATTTCCTTTATTTTGCAGAACTTTCCTTGCTTGTAAACAACTGAGTCTCCGAAACTCATGCTAGGTTTCAGGTTTTAAAACTTCCTAGACCCATTTCATGTAGTCTGACAGGAAGTATATGCAAAGCTGGTCTCCGCCGGGAATGTAGTTCACACTATGCCTTTCTGTGCTTAGGCTAACATAACCGAGTGAACAGGGCGTGTTGTTCTATTGGTAGGACATAGGAATATGTATCTCCCCTGTTCCCCCCTTGTATAGAAAGTGCTCCTGAACTAAATTCCAGTAAGGATTCTTTTTCCCGTGCCCTAACGCCGACGCCAGCACTAACCCCAACCCAAGCCTTAGTCGTACCTTCAAACTTAACCCTAACCCCCTTAAAATTATGGCGTAACGCCACGATAGTAGGGGAGCATCTAGTCATCTGTCCTGCTACGTTATATTTCGCTAGTGCGTGGACGCTCTACTGGGCATTGCACCGATAGACTAACCGGTCTTCTGAAGCAGATTTGCACTCGGAGGACCAACCCTGAGAACGAAGAGTCAACTTTGTAGGGAATTTCGACCGTTACCTACTTTTAGAAATAGGATGCTAGGCATATCACATTTTCGAATGAAAGACAATGTAGCAGAAAATTGGTATTCAATCGCAGACGGATACCTGAGAGGTTTACAGTGAAATACCGTTAACACTTGGTGCTTCAAGAAACTCGGCAAACAAGGTCTTTAATCAGGTTATTTCATACGGCGTTCTATCCGATAAAATATCGTTTTTTCTCTGGCAAGTCTTTTTACTGACCAAGTGTTTGAAGGGGAATTGGTGGGACGGACCTATGTGGCCCCCCAAGCAGGAAATAGGACTAGGTATGCCGGTCCAAGTTATAAAGGTGGACCTGCACGTAATTCTGGAAAGGGGTAATCTTCCTTTGCCCTAACCCCAAAGATAACCCTGACATAAAACTAAACCGTTCTTCTTATCCTAACCTTGATCCTGCTCCAAACTTTAGCCTGTTAACGCTGGCCCTTACTTCAACTCTGAACTTGATCTTGACTTTCCTTACCGTTGACTTGAAATCTACGCTTAAACCGAATCCTTAACCTAACCCTAATTTCCGTGGAAGTCAGCTCAAAGCCACTCTTATTGCGGTCGGTTCCTGTTCTCATGTCCTGTTTAGGGAGCCATTTATGGCGGTCCTACTGGCGAATTCTCCCTACAGCCTGTATTCATGAGCTTTTCCGTGGTCGACGGCTATTATTGAACCACCCGCTTACTTTACCAGGGGCTCTAACAGACCAAAATCACCCTGTGTGAAGCCATTTCTAGTTTTCCCACGTGCACAGACTTGCAGCCACTCAAGGGACTTCAGTTCAAGTGCACCTGTATCAAGACCGTCACGGTCGCTCGTGTCCCCTTGAACGCACCCCCACCTGGCTAAGGCGGTACGACAGTTCGACAGTCGTTACCTATTATTTCCATCATGTGCTCCACAGCAGGATGAACGTAGGAATGGTGGCTTGCGCCTGAGTGAGTTCATTGTTATAGGAGACTTGCGCAGCTCCTACAGCACTCTCTCCTCCTCCTTCCCCGTTTGAACCCCGGTAGTTAAGGCGACCAGAGGCGGGAGAGGGTGCAGGTGACCGCCGGGGCGAAAACCCGCACACTTGAGCGTACCGCCACATCTCCTGGCTCACGACGTACACTGATCAGGATTTTTGCCCCCACACCCCAGTGTTGGCATTTGTTATGAGTGCGCATTGTCAATAACACCTGCCCGACACCGATCCAACCCCTGTGTTGGCCAGTTTTAGGGGCAGATATGCGAAACAGGCCACTTAACACACTACCCTTCGGGTAATGCGACACGCGCACGACATGGACAGAAGCAGACCTGCCCAGCTCAGAGGTACATTTGGAGGCAACTGGCATCACGGCCTCTCTAGCTCTCCCCCTCTTTCCATCTCGCACGTGATTCAACACCATCAGCACACGCCCTGGTCTCGCTAGCGGCGGCCACTGCCGCCCACGACAGCGGCTCGGGGTCTTGTAGATAGTAACTCTCTCCTTCTGATGTTGTCAGGTGACTTGGCCTAAAGATTGCCGCGTTCAGGAACCATGCACTACTCCAACCGCAGGTCCAATGACTTGAGAGAGAGAGAGCCGCCAGTTCTACAAGAAAGTATAAGCGCTAGAATGCTTCATAGACAAGTCCGTACGACACTACCCATTAAATATACCTCGCGATTCGTAAGTCCTCGTCTCTAAATATTGGGCAGGTTGATTTCCCTTGTCTACATGCATAATTACTTGATAAACTGGATTTGGTTCACCGATCGACGCTTCTTATTTCTAACAGAGTTGCTTTGATGTACTTTTTTATTCGTAAATAAATAGGGTTTCATTGTTGCGATATGATGGGAGCAGCTGGAGATACTGAATTTTCGATTGCCGGTAAAGTGTTTATAGTGTACCAGAGTTATGTCAAAGTCTACCAAAATGTTAAACAAAGTTTTGGTCGGGCACCACCAGCTAGGACAACAGTTCAGTACTAAAGACTGAAGTATGAAGACACTGGAAACTTATCCATTAAGCCGCGATCAGGAAGACCGCCTGATGAAATTATGGATGAAAAGGTGGGAAATTTCGTAAAAGAGAATGATGATGAATATCAACGAGGAACTGCATGAATTCACAAAGTTCTGTCCGCATATATCTCATAAAAAATAAAACTCTTCGAATGTTGATTAAATCAAGCATTGGCAGAAGATGTGTTTTTGTTTTCAGAGGCGGCGACTTATGTACCGCATGGTATGCTTATCAAACCTTTAAGCCACCGCTCTACTAACAGGACATCTGAGAAATGTGTAGGGCCCACCGGATCAGAGGAATTGCGTGGTTGACGTAACAGAAGGCTTGGCCGACTCTCCATTATCATGAAAGTTTGTGCAAAAAAACGACTGGAATTTAAAATAAGCGGCCGAATTATTTGACCTTGGGTTAATCAGCTTTTTTCTTTTCTTTCGTCACTTTGGCCCTCTGGCCGTTGTTTTGTGAATCTGCGTTGTGTGTCATCATCTCAATGGAGTTCGTTCGCACCTATGCTCCCCTTTCGGATGAATTAGTCGACGGGCCGTATTTGCTCGGTATTTTTAAGCTCCTTGTGACCGTCTTGTCCTAGTCTTGACGGAAGTAATGACGTAGAACTTTATAGGCCAACAAATCCGTCCGATTATTTTTGCACAAAACGCTTTGAAAGGTCGGTCATGCAATTCTTTTGGTCCTGTGAGCCCTAACATCTCTCACGCTGTAGATCGGATCTCTTAAATTTGCTAACCTAACAGGCTATTTACTTGGGGGTAGGGGGTTGGAAGCGGCGCCACTTATGGCTCGCAGACGTGACCAAACGAACGCTGCAAATCCGGCGGTTGTTCTTGCCTGCAGATAATTGACATGGTGTTCAGGTGCTGTTCTGTTTAAAATACAGTCAACGCGGTTGGGCAGGCATGGGCTTTCGGTAATTACTCGTTAGCTCAACAGACCTGTGTCCTGGCTTTTAACCTGGGACTAAAAGCGCAAAATGGGGCTGACCCGTCCTTTGCGTTCGGATTACAACAATCGTTGTCGGCATTGCGACTAGAGGGTATGTCTGACAGAATGTCATGAGGCGCGGATAATTGCTAACAATCGCCCGGATTCGCAGTTAATGCGGGTACTCGATTAATCAACCCTGGGCCTCGGTAACTAGGGGGCTGCAGGACACATTTTGACGCACATAAAACGGGTTTACCCGATTAGATAACCTTCAGCGAGCATGTCTGCCGCTGATTCATGGCCTTTTGAATGGTGCCTCAGTACTGTGGGGCATTTTAAAGGTCTTCAATGGGATTCAAACAGTAGTCAGTGTCTACACGATGTGCAGTGATTGGACTGTTTATCGCCTTCCTCCCCACCATTTTAGTCAAGCTAGCTGATGGTCCGTATAAGCGCGGACTTATTGACTTGGGTTAGCATGCTACATACTCAAAGCGTGCTGTCTTATAGCTGCTCAGTCAGTCATTTCTGTGGAGGAAGCTATCTCGGTCTAACTAGTCGACATTTTTTCTAAGACATATGAGGACATTTACGCGGTCACCCACAGAGGACTCAAACAACAACACCACCGACGATATGGCATTCTCTGCCATATACAAGGGCATTTCAGAAGTGACCGAGCGCATTGCTGCGGAGCTAGGTGTTGGAATTGTACACCGACCCAAAGCCACCATGCGCAATAGGGTCATGAGAATTAAAGACCGGTTAACGTCTAAAGAGCACTTTGAGGTGTTGTGTCGAATCCCGTGTCAAAACTGTCCTTGTAACTAAACTGGCCAGACTAGACGCATGCTCGAACCGCGCATACACGAACAAAAGTTGGCTGTGCGACGAGACGACGCATTATCACAAGTGGCCGCCCACACCTACGAAATGGGTCACGAGTTCAATTTCGCAGCCAACAAAATAGTCGCCCACGCCGGAAACAAAACGGGTCGAGAATTAATTGAAGCCTGGGCCTCAGATGAGAACTCGGCCAATCGATTTGTCGATCTGGCGCCGGCGTATAGAGCCCTGCGCGGTCACATCCAGTCTTGTGCCGTCGGTCGATGATTAGCCTAAATGCCCTATAACTGTCGTTTGTTCTGTTGCTGCTACAATCTCTGGCGATGGACTCCTGCAGGAGTCCGAAAGTTCAGGGCAATAAACAAAATGTTCCGGGGTTCGAATCCTCTCCTTCACATTGGCGGCTGTAGTCAGAAGAATTTGAAACAAAAGCAATTTATAACCGGATCGATAAATGTTAACCAGAAAGACCTAGAGGCATTAGAGTCGTCATTTCGGACGACAGCCGAATACCAGTCTTATGTGACAGCATAATATGATAGACACTCGTCTCAGTGCACGTGTCATGGCACAAATCTAATTAACCGAATGTCGGCTTGCAGTTGGACGTGAATCAGTAGTTTTTAGCTAACCATCAATCGTGGTTTGTTAGTCCAATGTCCGGGTCTGCTTTGCATACTATTTTTCGGACGGTTTATATCGAACAATCTGGCCACCTACGTTTTTGTAAAGCATGGGCTCAGATGGATATGCTTATATAGGTGGGGTGATAATTTATAGAAACCAGATCTGTTAGTACAGGTCCAAGTAACTAGCCACCATACCTACTATTTCGCCACTTACATGCTAAGGTCTGCTCCAAATCAACGGGCTGACTGTTTCTACCGTAGGCGTTTACAAAACGAAGAATCCCACGGTCCTGGTGGGAGCGCGCTTTTGCAAGACTGGTTTTTGCAGCACAAGTTGAAGGCCAACTTTCTCATTATCATCAGAAGCAATCAGGTAAGGAGTGCATCCAGCATCAACGCTGGTTATTGTTGTTTTTCACCTCGCTCTCCCAGGGTTCGGAAGTCACATCCAACTTCCTGTCTCCGGACTACCCCAGACAAATCCGATTTTTATGATAATTGCTATACATTTAGGTGGTGTCGCAGCCGCTGGTTGCATGGCTGCGTAAGGCGCATGTGCTTGTTGTTTTGATGATCTCGCGCCTACTTGACTAAGGAGCAAAATTTATCTTGTTTAATTTCCAAGGAAACTAATGCGCGAACTTGGACTAACTCTTTCGAAACAGACCTTTCCAGGCACGGTCCGAAGTTTGATATGAATATTTTGGCTGAAATCCATCAGCTACTGCGGAATAACCGCTTACTATTCACAAATCGCCAACGGGCAGCCAGTAGTATAGAATTCTTTAATGATTTACCGTACTAACAACACGGATATTAGCTAAAAACCCGGACAGGCGTGTTTCGCCGATCTTATGCCGCTGCCTGACGCAGCTGCGAGGGGTTCGGCTCGTCAGTGGGTCCCCCAGCTTTCCCGTTGTCCACTTTTGAATAAGTTGAGGGGGTTACGGCAAGATGCTGTCTATTGCGCTTTGATGCCCAAAAAGTTGTTGAACTTTTAATTACGGTCCGCCTCGCTGGCAGTCAACGATGTCGCCGTCAGAGTGACTGCCCGACAACTTCCCTCGGAGTTGAGGTCAATGCCTGATTATTATGCCATGGGGCTATTCCCTCCCTTCTAGCACATTCACTAAAAGCTTGCCAAGCACCTGATTCTGAATCTGATGATAAACATACGTGCCCATCGCAGACACCTGGGACTGACGAATTTCCCTCGGACTCTGGAGTAAAACTTCCTCTGACATCGCCACGATGTTTCTGCAGATCTATGAAAAATGACTCACCCAGGTTGCTTGCAAGATTTTTCTACGGAAACACGTAAGGTAGGTAAGTGAAATCTACAGTCATAAACTAAAGTGTCTCTTGGGCAGTGTCCGTTCGCAAAGTAGTACAGGCATGGATAAGCAAGAGGCTCAGATTACCAGTCCCGGTCTATTTATTGTAGACAACCGGCCCTTCTCCAACCTCCAGTTGGAGGGACCTGAGTCTAACGCCATGCCATTTAGGTCCCAGGTCTACGCGTGGCTGGCTGCAGTTGGCAATACTAAAAGTCACGCATGAGTGGCGTCTACCTAGACTCGGTGATCCTTCTCATGAAAGACCGACATAAATTCTGAAGTTTATTTTTTCGTATGGAGGATTAATCAAGAGAGAGGCCACAATACTAACCAGCATACAATGCTCTTTCAAGATCACAAATGCACTTCGGGATGCTGCCTTTCGATTCAGTATCCCTATGCTGACGTGCAAATGTCGCAGACGCCAAAATTCCTGCGAAAATACTAAGCCTTTTTACAATTATTCCCGATACTTGTTCGAATTCAGTCGAATTATGTATATGAAAACATCTTTTCTTATGTCCCTCCTCTTTGGGAATTGTATCTCCTTAAAATTTTGTCTTTTATGAAAGGGTGATTTTAGTTTTGAAGGTGTTTACCAATTCAGTTGTTATTTTAAGCCAAACTTGCTGTTATCCTTGTGCATAGGGTATAAAAAATTGCACCTCCATATGGTTTCCACTTAATAAAAATCACACAGTTTACGATATTAAGAAGATACCATATAGATCTTGTTGAATTTCGAGTTAGTCTCTTTTATAAAGACGCAGGCACTCTGCTAGTTAAATAATAATGTCCCCGTCGCAAACTTTCATATAAATACAGAGTTATTAAAACTTAAAATTGCAAACTTTAATTTGGAAATAATTCCTCCTAAAACGAGCGCGAAAATGCTTTTATTGCGCATTTTATAATGTGGACAAACTTGTACGATCATGGAAAATACACGCAAAAGTACGGCTTGTCTAGACTGCCTTCAGTGATGGTCATTATTGCGCATGACTGGGGTGCTTTCTGGCGGAAAGTCGAAATTCGGACGGATGTTATAAATTTATGGATGGTGTTGCATGGTAATTAGCATAGCACTCTTTCTTATGTGATCCTCTCCTATCGAAACCACCTTTTAGACGTTCGGTCAATGTTTAGGGAGAATGGTTACCAGTTAACACCCTAACCATCCCCCGTCCGTCGTAATTCGACAACCCGCGCGGTCTCTAAATCGGAATGCCCATACTCCAGCCTTCAATCCAGCCGCATATAGCATGGCTCAAAATTCATAAAACAGGTCAAAGTCCGCGGAAAATCTTGAATACCTTATAAACCGTCCTCAACTCATTGTTATAATAAGAAAATTAAGGAAGATGAGGTTCCAGTTATAAATAAACATGGATATGAGTCCGACTAAGTTGGTACCACTTGCAGACGGACAATCAGCTAAATGATGATTGGTCATGGAACTGAGGGGCCCACGAAAGCTTATTCTGTGTGCTGGCAGGACAGAAGAGCACAACTCGATTGCTACTGTCTCCAATGTTGCCAATAAGCTCTCTGATAGCCGCCACTGATATCCGGCTTTGATCCGGATAACTTCTTGGAAGGTTTGCTTGGCGTTCACGATGTGTCCACTCTCTAATGTTTGCTCATGAATGGAATAGTCAAGAGACCTCGTTTACCATGCTGACACTTGTGTTCGCTTGCCATTTTCTCAAGCGCTGACTGTCCACGAGACTGTTTGGCACAAGAGCAGGACTACGCTGATTGGACGAGCAGGCGTATGTGCACGAGAGTAAGAGAACATACGTCGGCATGTTAGCAAAACAATTGCGGAAGATAGTCTTGAGCGAGAAAAAAGGTATGTGCGCATCACTTTTGGCTAACAGGCGAAAATAACAGTGCCAGGAGTAAGCCATCTGACCATCTGAAGTTTTATCACCTTAATTAATCAGTTTCACCACCAGCAACACCTGGTGAATTGGCTAAATACCTGTGCTGGTTTCCTTGGAATGAGGCTGCCAGAATACTTCATGGACTGCTTACTCTATTCTTTGTCGGTTAAACTCAGATTTTTTATGCGACCACTTATAAGCTAATGATAAATTAACGTGTTGGTGGCGTTCATTACAATATGCGCCGAAACTCGCGTGGTAGAGACCAAAATCCTTGAATATAACTTAAAGCCAAGCGAATTGTTTGGTAGAATTAATCACGCTGCTAACTGACAGCGCGCTGGCCTTCCTTGGGTTTCTCTTCATTTACCAGTATAAGTCTTACCCGTGAAAAAGCCAATGCGAGATAGTGTGTGCATTTTCTCATTGATTTTCGTCGCCTCAAATCTTCGATCACATTTCCTTAGAAGGACAAGAATTTAATTTATTGTATTCGTCTTGTGGAAGCTTACTTTATCCCTATAATTTATGCTGGAAGCCGAAGGTGTACTTCAGTTTGCTTTCCTGAATTCTTTAAAGTAAACAGTCTTCCGCGGCTAGAGGAACTGATAATTTCGTTTTTCGCGACATTTGACGGTGATCTTGAACGTGCAGACCGATTGCTGATCACCTTACAGTGCGTGACCTATCTCATGAAATGTTGGCTGAAATTCTGAAATGCGTTTATGATTAGGAAGGATTACTTTGTCGCGGTTGTGATACTGATTATCTTAAGGCATAATGTTATAACATTTTGGACTTGGCAGGATGTCGGCTTTTAAATGCACTCCTTTTCAATCTCCTGTAGGAAGCGTGCTCGGTAAAAAATGACTACTTAAGTAGCATGCATTTTTCCCATTGATTTTCGATGGTCTTGGATATTCAAATATATTTTATAGAAACCACAAACAAAAAATGCTTTCTTTTAGTCAATCAATAGAGAATCACGTCTTCTTTATATTTTATACTTAAGGAAGGAGTATAATTAGGTTTAAAAAAAGTTTTTTAATTGCCGAAAAATTTGGAGCCTGATCATTCGTTGCATTAGCGCTTAGTGATTTCAGTCTACAAGGTGCATGCGTTCCGCGTAAAGAAAATCCCATATTTTTCTGTGTCATTAAAGAGATATCATACAGGATCCATAAAATTTTGCAATAGATGCGGACCATGTTGTACATTTCATGAGGAGCAGTGGTACGATGCTATGTGAATATAAATATCGCGGTCTTAAAAAGTCTCTTAATTAGAAACTTTTTAAAACCTAATTATACTCCTTCCTTAAGTATAAAATATAAAGAAGACGTGATTCTCTATTGATTTGCTCAAAGAAAGCATATTTTTATATGTGGTTTCTATAAAATATATTTGAATATCCAAGACCATCGAAAATCAATGGGAAAAATGCATGCTACTTAAGTAGTCATTTTTTACCGAGCACGCTTCCTACAGGAGATTGAAAAGGAGTGCATTTAAAAGCCGACATCCTGCCAAGTCCAAAATGTTATAACAGTATGCCTTAAGATAATTAGTATCACAGCCGCGACCAAGTAATCCTTCATAATCGAAAACGCATTTCAGAATTTCAGCCAACATTTCATGAGATAGGTCACGCACTGTACGTCCGTCCGTATCTGCAAGAAGATGGGCTTTATTGTTGAGGCTGCATGTTCTCACCCTGCCGCAACTAGCTGGCTACCGCAGATTGCTAATCTACTTTTTCAAATACTCAAATGCAAGGCTGCTGTTGGTCAACTTAGCAGACTAAATCAGTGCCGCTGGGTAAGCGATCTCGCCTAGTTTTTGAGGGAGAATCATATTTCGGACAACCACAATTGTAATATCGGAAAGATGTCCAACGACTACTGCCTATGAATTGTCTCGGTGGCTTTATTTACCACTGCAGCACTTGAAAAAAAGACACCTGATATAAGCAGAGCGACAAAAAGATATGCTTCAACCCTGCAACAGCTTTCTGGGCTGTGACCAAGACTTTTCCTTTTCCAGCCGGTATTTCATCATTAGCATAGCACCACCCGTCCCACGCCCCCCGGATGTCGCTTGCCCCAAATCGAGAAAAATGATTAACGATCACAGCCGTTGGACTGTTTGTTTAGGTTAAAATGTTCTGTCCTATAGGTCTTTGCGAATTTGTGGTTTGCGTTATTCCCCTATCTGAAGGCGGAAATGGCCGTTCAAGCTGAGCCCGCCGCAGACTTAAGAAGGGCACTTTGCATACTCTGCGATCCGTCGAGAGGACCAACTCCTTCCAGACCTCGACTTCAAAAGGGTTCAGTTAAGAAGCAACTCTTACGTCTCTTGTGTTGGTCATAGTGGTGGGGTTAGATTAAAGTCGATTAAAGAGGTGTGGCTCAATGGATTTAGCAGCGCTCAATGACCAAAGATCGCGTGATCGAATCGCAGACCATACGGACACGAGGATGGGTATGGCTGGCCGGCGACGGCTAAAAAGCCGGAAAAGGCCACCCAAGTCCCCCGTTAGCCTCGTCGACTGTTTCACTCTGTATGTATTACCAAGCACCATGCGACTGTTTGCGCTGGCTTTTGACTGATCCCTAAAGGCGCAACGGGACAATCGTGTCCCGTAAGCCACCCATTGAACGCGCTTCCGATATAGGTAGTGTTCCCGATCGCAACCGCCAGTACAATAATTCGACGACTCATTTGGTGGGACGTTGAATTTAATAACATTCGACGATCAAATAACGCAGGAGCCAGGCTCCTGTGCGGCAAAACCTGGGCTTGGGTAAGTCTGACTGTCTGACGGCGGTTAACAAGTCATACATGGCCACCTCAGTTTCTCTTGTCTTTGTGGGAACTCATTTCAGCATACACTACGGGTCGCTATGCAGTTACCTGCGAGAGTGTGTCCCAACCTAATCGGTTAACGCCATTCTCACAAAAATGAACACACAACTAACTCTTACTATCCGCTTCTCAGTGTGCGTAAACAGCAAGGGGGTGAAATACATGATGTATTCTCCGGCTGTGCTCTTCACCTAAATCTGTCACAAAACAAGTTTTCTTCCATTGCGTCCAAGCTATCCCCATCGCAGTCACCTGCGCTGTGTTGGACTGAGATTCAATTTCACCGTTTACGCTGGCACACTCGCGAACAGTAAACATCAGCACATGCTGAAATCGCATACCCTTTTCTGCCTAATAATCGGTGCGGGTGATTAGACACCTGCAAATCACGCCACTGTTTTGGTGTTGCTTATGAGTGCCTGTCGATCTTACAAACATGCAGTTAGAAGTGGAGGTGTTGTACAATTTCCTTTAATCGCCATTTAGTCCACACTACTCAGATTCCACCCATGCTTCATGTAGCTTTCCTCCTATGGATCCTGTTTACTCCATAGTTTTCTGAAAATACTACTGCCAGAAAGCTACTCTTACTGCCTTCGAGTACGATGCTTGTGGGATGTAAATTGGATTATGCGTCAAGCCTTTAGACAATGAAATCCGTCCGTCCAGAAGTAAACAGTACGCGGCTAACATACAGTTGCCAACCATGGGAAAAAATCGCATCTACTGAACAACCAGGGATCGGGAGCTTGCAGCGTAAATGTCAGAAGTCGATGACGAAGAGTCACCAGGCGTATAAAAAATCGGAGGAAGGACACTTTGTACTTTTTGGCTCGTTTTTACCCGGAAGTTGGGGTAACCTGTGTCTGACTGGCTGGGAACTAAGAGGCAAAAGGATAAAAAGAAGGAGCTCGACAGTGACGCCCACCATCCTGACGGGGAGGTTGGAAGATGGACTGGGAGGTTAACGTTTCGCTTTATGTCGCCAGATGCGTACGGGGCCTGGGGAGTGGGAGAGAGAGATGGAGGGAGGGAGAGGACTAAATCGCGACAGTCGAAAGAAAGTAGGGGATGAGCTGAACCCTTAGTTTCAACATCAGTCGGTCGCAGAAGGACAATAGAACAGGTGCGTGGGTTTCGAATTAGTAGCCGCATCAGAATGCAATTGGTTAACGACAGTGCATTGTAGGGAATCATGGCCTGCAGGTGGGGTCGCGTAGAGTTCGTGAAAGTCCATGACCGCTGTCGTGGGTGCGAGCATGGTGCATCTGTGTGGTAGGTCCTCACGTCCCGTCAGCCAGTGAGCCTAACCGCAATGCAGGTTCACTGAAAATCTCAGATAGTCGACTGTTAGAGCGAAGGAGTCACGAGGCCAGAACTGCGAGATTCGTCCTCAAGACAAATCCCGACAGAATAAATCCTTAAAGCGCTTGAATATATCGCGAGGCACTACAATTCGTGGTCCAGATGATTACAAACTTCTCAGAAATGAGAGTCAGGCCCCTTGATATGGCCCAAACGGCACTGTCACGCGTGTGAGAACCGAACTGTCATTCCAGAAGTAGTGGAGATCGGGTCGTATTGGCACACGCGGACGGACTGGATAATTTTGTCAGCCGCTGCGCTCTAGTCCACCTTTGGTCGTCGGGACACTGTCCTATCAATGAAGCGGTGTGGATCAGGGCAGTGAGGATGCAGTGGATGCCGTGCAAGTCTACCTCATTACAAACCCATTCGCACGTTGGTCATCGATGATGCGACCATTCCGTGGGGCACGCAATGTATGTCGTCGCCTACGACTACTGAATTACTTTCTCGCTGTGTCCCCAGAATGGACAGGTGTGGTTGAACAGATGTCCGAGTGGAGTGCGCTTCCCTCCGGTTGGGCGAACAGAAGGAGGATACACGTGGAAGGTGAGGATTCTTGCCCTCTCTGCCGCCGCATCATATCAGTTTTCTAAAGTACTTGTCTCAAACATTAGAAAAAAGGCTGAACATGCGGTAGGTTTTGGAGCTCAGTGTAAAATATCATGCACTCGCGCCATCTTGACACCTTAGGGGTGGGATGGGACAACCAGATTTTCCTAATTAGGAGGTGGGTTATGGTGGCTCCCCCTACATGCGAGCTCATGGAAGTCCTCCCAGACAAGATGCCCAAGAAAGGGAAGTTTTTTGACTCAGATGAAGACCAGCATGCGCGTGACACTCGAGAAAGCAAAAGTGTGGTCAGCCACTGAAGCGAAGCTCATCCACAATCCCTCTAGGCCGGTTTTACCTTTGGATAATGATGTGGATTGAACAAGGCTGAAGCAAGTGCTGAGCAAGTCGACCTAAGAATCACATGCAAGTTACCGCCCAAATGGCGATTGGCTACGTTGATCAGGCGGGGCGACCTACTGCGCTAACGAAAATGTGCGGTTGATGGTGCGTAAGTCACATCCATCGCTCAACCGGCCAGCAGACCTAGTTCACGTCGAGACACTGGAGATACTCGCGCCTGCATAACTCGAAGCGAGGATAATGAAAATGCATGAATTTGGCTTTCTCCTGTCATTTAGTCTCCACATCTATACGAGTATGCGATCTTTCAGTCAATTTTGTCGTCCGATCCTTGTCCCGAGATATGGTGTGTGAGGGGTAGGTCTTTAGATTTCTAGAGTTCTTGAAGAGGAAAGAAGACTACCTGCGCGTTGAAGGTTTTATGAATATATAATTGCCCCCAAACGGGCCATTTGGTAGATTCGCTGGACCAAAACGGGGGCCATATCGGATCCTGGCAGGCGTTATCGCATTTGCGCATCATAACAAATGCCAACATTTCGGGGTGTGGTGGCAGACGCGGTTGCTGACAGACGTCGCGCACACTGGGACATCTGCCGTCCTCCATTGTTGTTGTTGGTCAAAGGCCTGGTCATTTTCTGTTTAGGCCAAAAGGTGTGGAGCGGAGCGCCAAGGTGCGGGCTCGACCATGCAAACCGCCTATGCCCCCCCTCGCCTCCAGTCTTCTTGACAATGTCTTGACACCGGGTCCAGATGGGAGAGGAGGAGAGGGTGCGGTAGATGCTGTGCAAGTCTACTATCACCATTAACTGATTCACGTACAAGTCGTCGTTCCTGCTTCCCTAGGCCGTGGAGCACGCGGTGGACATCGTCGGCAACGACGGCCGAACTGTTGATGAAAATATATGCTTACGCGTTGAT
>CACRXP010000469.1:433034-478606 GCA_902702965.1 Spirometra erinaceieuropaei | reverse complement strand
CGCACAGGCGACGAATTCAAGTAGTTATATGCATAAGAAAAGCTTTTGCAAATGAGCGGTTGGACTTTGAGTGGTTGAGAAATATTGGCCCTAACTCCTAACCCTAACCACCAACCATAACCCGTACCCTAACCCCTAGTCCTAATCTCAATACAAACCCTGTCCCTGACCCTTTATCTCTAAATCTAACCCTTAGCGGCAGCCCCAAATCCTAACCCCGAAACATCTAACGCGAAAGCTAGAAGGAGACGACAGAACGAAAGTCAAGAAGGACCTCCGGCATTGGGTTGAAAAAGGTAGAAACCGAAACGAAAAAAAAAACATGGCCTTCATCAGAGCACACACTGCAACGCACAGCAATACCTGCCAACGTAACGGCATTGTGTCCATCAGGTGCGGCTACATAACCACATCTTACGGATTTTTTAATACCCTATACTTTGTCCCTTGGTCTGTTGACGAGTTTGAACACCGTTTCGAAAGCATGCAAGTCTTCCCTAAAACAGCAGCGGCCATCTTCAAGGTAAGCTAAATAACCCCTGGCAAGGAAATGGGAGAGGGTGTCTCACGACTCACGGACCGACGATGCGAGCACCCAATCTCTGTCATCGTGGCCATTCTGTGCAGGGCCCACTCGTGAAACCCCCATTACCACCATTGTCGTATGACACGATTCACAGTCTACCGACAGTTAAGTGAATCCTTCACCCTAACGCTTCCAACAATACCACTTATGCTTCTACCATCATCACCAACAATAATGCACACTCAATTCAAACCCTTCCCAATTACGACATCACTTGTAACAGGCAGACCACGGATCTCTTTTTCTTGCATACAAATTAAATGCAGATACTGCACAAACGATAAGACAATCATAAAGACACAAGAAATGTCTTTCAACAGAACACAGAATGGATGTATTCGTCCATCCAAGGGCAATCACACTGTTAATATGTCTTTCCGAGTGGAACATTTTTAATAACACATTGAACAGGAAAACCGGACACAAACGCACTTCCCAAAACAGACAAGAGATTTACTTCGACTTCCTCTGGCAACCAGAGCCTGTAGTAGAACTCATCGTAGTACGTTATGTGTTCAGGAAATACGAGTCCGGAGTAGACTCGCTGACGGGGCCTGCGCTGGAAATGACGAATGAACAAGGTGATTTGCACTGGGATATTGTGGAAGGTAAAAATGCGTCGGCTCACTTCACCGAATCCTGTAGGAAAACTTCCGATTGTCTAGGCGTGTACGCTCCCCCTTGACTTTGTTAGGGTGACCACGCAGGTGACTCGTGGTCGTGAATTCAAAGAAGTCGTCAGTTTTGAGCGAACATTCATGCCCGTGGATAATGCGGAATGTCCATAACAGGTCACACCTCATTCGTCTATAGGATAGGGGGAACAAATTTAACTGGATCAGTCTTTCTGGGTATGACAAGGGTATACAAGAACTTTCGCCTAGAACATTCAGGCCGTTCTACAACGTCAGCCCAGACAGCATGTTATATCGTCCCAACTGTCATCAAAGTTTGTGAGCGCACGAAACCACGCAGGCAAGAATGCGACAAGTTAAATGACACTTGATGGGGTTGTTGCTGTTGTTGTTGTTGTCATGAGGTCGAATGTGTTTACCCACTAGACGTGTTCACCTCATAATCAAGCCCACCGACAGCCAGGCCCACACAAACGCTCATTGCTTTCGGCGTCTGCAAACAGGGTCGCTGGCATACGCGTCCAGAATGTCGTCAAGGTTCACGCTCCGACTAAGAAAACCCAAACTCGCTCACAGCGCCGCGCGAGGGAGCGACTCTGTGTATCGTCTTAAATAAATACAGACCGTTTAGGACCCACTGTGATTTTTGAGGAAGATGAACAGATCGACTTGATACCCAGTCGTATATATGAGAAAACACATGTATAAGGCTGGTGGACACAGCGTCTCGCGTCTCATAGTTAACGTTCAACAACCAGCGAACACTGATTCAAAGCCGATATAATCCAGGCCAGTTCTGTCAACGTCTTTTTGGGTTATTTTCGCTATTTCAGCAGTTGTGACAAAAGTTGCGTCTCATAAGTTGGACTGTTGGCCACATCCGCTGGCACACCATTTGGGTCGCAAAGCGGGCTAGAGCAGAGATGTGCTGAACCAAATCAGGAGTCCGCTTGGCTCACATACGAGTCAGTGCGGCTGCGCAGGGTTCGTGCGAGCTCATTACTACTACCACACACGAGGGAGGCGGGGGCGGCCCGTCCCAGTAATGAGTCTTTGCACTGCGTAAGTCATTGTGCTCGGCCAGAATAGCATTTGATTGATGGGCCCGGGGGTCCTCTGGGTCGGACAATTGTGTGTAGCTTGGACTGTGCAAGACGAAGGAGAGGTTCCTGTCTTACGGGATCGGTGGGAAGGGGGGGTTTTTAGGGTGGGGTAAACGGGGAACCCATCGAAGAGTAAGAAAAAAAAGTAAAAAAAGAGGTTCACAATGTAAATAATAAAGTTTGTTTGAGTTGAAAATGTGCCGAAAATTCAAAAAGGAAGTCGTAACCAATTGGAGTAATATACCCAAAGCCAAGGCCATTCGGCCTAAGGTGCCCCAGACAATACTGCCACTGATGATGAATCCTGGTCAAATGCCAGCGACAAGTAGGGCGGTGGAAAGTGAACCCGAAGAACGGTAAGTATGAATGCAAAATACGGAGGACGGAATCCGAATTTATTAATTTGTTCAATAATTACCAAACATTTCCCACTTATAGAAGGGTGACAGCAAAGAAGAAACGTAAGGCAGCTCCACAAGCTAATAATGCCATCGGAGATTGAACAGACCCTGTATATTATCCAGTCCCCATATGTAGTGCAATAGTTACAAGCTAAACGAGGCATGGCGACGGAAGCCAGATGTCGCTGTCGTAAACCGATGCCGTTGCGAATATTGCGTCAGCACACAGACGAGTTTGACTTCAGGTACACGAAAATATTAATATAATGCATTGCCTAGGTGTAACAAATGTGGTACCAAAAGGGCACTGAGAACTGGTTCGGTGTTTATGGATAGTCGCCTGGCTTTATCGAAGGTCCCATGTGGCTCATGCCTATCCAGTATCAGAAGAGCACTCGGAAACCGAGATATTTAGCAGCTGACCGGAAAGGTAAGCAGTGAGATGTTAATGATGTTGTACACATAGTTCAATAACAGCAGCCAGTGGAATAACAGCCAGGGAGAACAACTGAACGGCCAGGCAATTGACATTTTGGCCACTGAAAACTGGTACAACGGAAACAGTTTGTAATTCTTTCATACTCCGCACTGAAATAGTGAATTCCTTACTATACCTCTGAACCTTTTTTTCCATTTTGTCCCATAACCCCAGCCGAAAATGCGCCAACGGGGATTGATATCGTAGTGTTTGAAGGGATTTATGGAAAACCTATGAACACCCTAACTACCGATCATGACCAATCGGAAGGCTACTTCGTAAGTACGCTGACCGTAAAACCGATGAATGATGTACGTATAACGGGAGAGCCAAACATACTGGTAGCTGTTCCAAGCCGGCTGCGGTTGGGTGTAGGGAGGGGAAGTGAGCCGTACGGCAGGCAAAGAAAGCAAACGGCAAGCGGCCTTAGGAGACCGCACAGGAAGCCAGCAACCGGGTTTAACGTCTGTACGGCTAAGCCATGAAGGGCTAGTTCAGCCCCTGAAGTATGTAGAAAGGGCAGGTGCACTGGCGGGCCAGACCTGCACCGATTAAGTGCACCCAACGCCTACGCGCCTAACCAACTCACGCGGTAACCGCAGGGAACGCGGTATGGGAGGCCCCCCCCCCCCCGCGATCGAATACAACGGGGCTGTTTCTTAAAAGGGGGGGGGGTGAGGGGTAGCGATCCGTTAACACGACTGAAGCAGCTCGCAATTAGAAGGATAAAGGAAAGCGTGTTGAACCGCAATCGGCAAAGGTTAATTCTTTCGCCTTTTACTAAAGATTTCCGTGTGGGGGGTGCAATGCAATGAGCCCATATAGACAGTCTTGCAGCGCCTCGTTCTCGGGGCGGTTAAAGTGAAGGAGAAATTCATCCTGACAGAGCCTCTACGCCAAATAAAGCAAACGTAGCTGGAGTACCCAGTCGTAGTAATGTAGCAAGCACGCTAAGTGGCCGATGAGGGGGAATGTGAACGTGAGCAATAACATGAAGGAATTTACAGCATAACCGCCCTTCCTTCGTCCAATTGGCAGCTGTAAGTATATGCGGGAGGTATGGCAATGGCAACTCAGCAGCGGACAAGGTATACCAAAGCGAGGTCGAATAAATTACACCCGCGCGGCCGAAACGCCTGAAATATGTAACTTAATAAAAGCACGCCTACTGATAGGAAGCAAGTACGTCAACAATGTTGACTCATAATGCCAGGCTACACGGAATTGTCTCGTCGTCCTCTGTTGCATGTGAGGGGGAAGGGCGTGCGAAATGGACGCTGAGGAATCCGTAAACAATCAAAATCATTACGTTCTTGACTAATAATTAAACTGACGCAATGGAGTCTATCACAATGCGCCCAGAGTCGTGGTTCGGGAGGTCGTGGTCAGTCATCGCAAGGAGACTGAAAGTCGGACTCAAGGCTTCCTCCCCAATGTGACTTTAATAGTCACAGTCATTGGAGATCCCAGCCGCCCCTACGAAGAACTGGCACATGTCGTGGGGGGGGCGAGGCTGCGTGTGGCACGTGCAGACAGGTTGTTCAGCTTTGCTGGCCACCGTGGCCGCGACCACTTCTGATCGGAGCAAAGTCACACATGAGAATATGCAGCACTCATGTAGGTGGAGGCATGTCCTAATAAGCAAAATGGTCAGATTTTATAAGGCAAATTTGCAGTAGATGTGTCAGGATGTAGATGAAATGTTTACCGAAATTCTGAAATGCGTTTTCGAATCAAAAAGATTGCTTAAGTAGATTTGTTTTGTTAATCAACATGCAGCATAATCCTATGGTAATTCAGTTACGTCGAGATGCCGGCTTTCGAACGAACTTCTTTACAGCTGATTGAAAAAAAGTTGTATCCGGTAAAAATGACTAGTTAATTAGCGTGACATTTTCTCATAGATTTTTGATGATCGGAGAAATTCAAACATATCTCTTAGAAAACATGAGTATACATTTTCACTCCTTTAGACATTTCGTTGAAAATTGTGCCTTATTCAAATTTTATACTTGAGGAAAATGTATAAGTCTGCTTTAAATAGTTTTTTCGTTCATGAAATTTTCATTAGAGCGTGAAATGCCGTTCACGAAATATCCTGTCTCTGCATTTACTAATGTTGCCTGTAAAGAATGCACTTTGGTCCACACCCAATGCCACATTTTATGAATCCCATATAGTCTCTCGTTAATGCAGTAGAGAAATATGTGGCTTTTCATACACGGAAAATGCACAACTTTTAATTTGGAAACCCTGAATGCAAACCCAACGGCTGGTCCGGTTCAAAATTATTCTGGAATAGGAAAAGGGTCAGATATGATTATGTAGTCGCACCTGAGGTAAACCAGCCCTAGCCGCCTGTAATAGGCGACCGGTGGTAATAGGGGTTTTTACAGGTGGGGCTTGTGGACGCACAGTCGAAGAGGTCAAGTAATTGCTATTGGGAATGCGCGGTTGTACTTTGAGTAATTGAGAAATGGTTGCCCTAATCACCAACCCTAACCCGTGTTGCGGACATGTAACAAATCACAATAATTTTATAGGAAAGTAAATTTTCAAAGGGTCTTTCTTGGTGGCCGATGGACGTCTCTTAAAACACCAAGAATGCTTGAAGTTTGCCCTGAGATATGTGTTGCCTAATTAACCTCAAACTATACTTTTTCTAATGCTCCTGCAAATGTCTAAGCGGATCACTTCGCCAACTAGTTTTCACAATCAAATAACTGTCCGCTCAGTGTACAAGAGAGACTATTAAATCCATTATAGGACCGCGATTTAACTGCCTTCTCAAATGGGAGACATCAGGCAAGATTTCTCGTGAAGCTGCCTCAAGGAGGGAATAAGAAATACACTGTATTTCGTCAGTCGCGAACGGCAACTTATTCCGTGTTCCCCAACTGACGCAGAATTGCGCGTCAGTTAGTTTTTGAATAAACAGATGGGGCACTCTATCCTCTCCTACCCACCTTGTACGGATGGCAGATCTGGTCGTGGCCACGGCGGGCGGCGAAGCTGTACAAACCGTCTACGCGTGCCACACACAGTCCCGCCCCTCTACAGCACTTGCCAATTGTTCGTAAGGGCTGTTGGGAACTCGAGTGACTGTGAATATTAAAGTCGCATCAGGATGACGCCCAGTCCATGCGGTGACTGAATCCTCCTTCCGACCTTCCGAACCATGACTTTCGGTGCATTGTGATAGACTCCATTGCGTCAGCTTAATTATAGTGAGTAACGTGCTGATTTTTCTTGTTTACGGATTCCTCAGCGTCGGCTTCGCAGGCTCTTCGCCCTCTCATGCTTGAAGTAATAAAACTTCATCAAACAAACATTCATGCGCACAAGACTGTCTGTCGCCTCTGTTTCATGCGGTTACTGATTGACCGACAGGACAACTATGGGATTCCCATTAACAAACAACGAAATACCTGAAATATTTACCGAACTTGATGTACGTTCAGCACACTAAATTAGTCCTTGGCCGTCACCGTGTAGTTATTCACAACCTCCAATAACCGACTGCATCCGGTCAGTAGACATGCTGGGCCGTTATACACATCTATGTATATGAATAACTGGCCACTACAACCCGTTTGAAAATGTCGCCTGCCCTCTTCTATGCAGTATGTTTGTACGCATCCCTGACATTCGGTTGCATTGAATATAAACGTAAGTTCTGGATTAATTAAAAACCCCAGATTTCAATAGCACATTTTATCCCCTATATGATATTTTTCGTCTCTCAATTAGCATATACACGAATAAACCATGTAACCTGGCTTATGCCTGCTAGCCACCGACAGGACGATCCGATCAACCAATAAAACCGTCAGTTCGCAGAGTTAGGCTTGTCTGTTTTATGTACTTCGATGAGAATGTCAAAATGGCAATTGATGCAGTCGCCAGTTGAAGATTTTTAAAACACTACGTTCATTTACTATCATGTTTCCTCAAATATTCCATATTTTTCATTACGAAACTACCACATGCACGATTAAACCAGGCAAATTTGCTTGTGCTCGCCAGCTATCCAATCTGCTTATCTACCAAGCTGTTAGCGCTCGGAGTTGGAATCATCTACTTATTTCCACGAGGATGAAAATAGGCGATTGATACTGTTAGCCAAAACACGAGTTTCCGCCAGTTCGCTCAACGGCTCCGAATGTTTTACGGGTGGTGGACAGATTAAGCTGGGAACTGACCCCGCAGTTGCCCACGCATCATTTGCTGGTCTACTTATGCGCCTACTGTAAACTGGCAGATTTGTGCCCCATTCAAGTGAGGGACGGCCTAACAACGATCGTGCAATCATACATGTATTCCACCTCAACAAATAACGTAAGGATTGAAACGTCAGATGGACCTCGTTGCCAAAGCCGCATTGAAGGCCTTCAGTTCGGCAACGGAAGCAGCTGCAACCTACAGTAGATGGCTTAACTCATGAAATGTCGAGACCGGCATTTGAGTTGACGGGACGGCACATATTTGGTATGGTTATTTTTGTTTTTATGATTGATTAGAATCCCAAAAAGCCCTTTTCTAAAGAATAGGTCATGTTATTTCAGTTTTATTCAGAGGAAACGGACCAAATTTAGGGAAATTTTGATATCTCCGGATATCCGGTATGATTCCAATTCAGTATACGACTATGATCTACTACTTAAGACCGCAGCCAGCCTCTCTGCCTGCGACCTTCGAAGCATTTTTATCCCCGCCAACAGTCCGGACCTAAATCTCATCGAAAATCTTTTTGCCCCATTCAAGTGATGGACGGCCTTACAACGATCGTGCAATCTTACATGCCTTCAACTTCAACAAATAACGTAAGGATTGAAACGGCAGATGGACCTTGCTGTCAAAGCCGCATTGAAGGCCTTCAGTTCGACAATAGAAGCAGCTGCATCCTTGTTAGAAGAGAAGAGTGAAAGTCCTCTCCCCAAGATCTCTGTCAAATTCATATTAACTTCGCGAACGTAAGTTTCATCCGTCAGGTGCGTGTATCTGTTTCTTCAAATACATGAGCTTCTTTTCAGATTGAAGGATTCAGTGAAGTAAGCAGGCACACTATTATCTACAATGACATCCCAGTGCAAATCACCGTACTCATTCGTCGTTTCCAACGCAGGCCCCATCTGCGAGTTTACTCTGCGCTTGCATTTCCTCAGCATACGACGTACTACCATGAACTCAACTACAGTCTCTGGTTGGCAGAGAAGGTCGAATTTAATCTCTTAACCGTTTTGGGGAGCGCGCTAATGTCCGGTGTTCCTGTCCAGTGTGTTGTTTAACACTCTCTTCGCGGAAAGTCCCATAAACTACGCATGCAAGAGAAAGAAACCCGTGGTCTGACTACTACCAGGAATAAGTGCTTGCCTCTGCAGACACTTGTTAGCCGCTCAGAGTACGACGGCTTCACAAGTGATCGACCAGGCCTATGGCTTGTGTGAAAGTGCAGCCGTAATTGGGAAAGGTTGGAATTAATTGCACAGCGTTTGTGCTGTTGGTGCTGCTGCTGTTGGTGGTGGTAGTGGTGGTGGTGGTGGTAGTGGTAGTAGAAGCAACGGTGTGTAAGAAACCCGTGGTCTGGTTGTTACAAGGAATAAGTATTTTTCTCTGCAGAGATTGTATTTACTCTTCAGAAAGTGGAGTACCGAAATTAAAGACAGTCCGTTTGAGGCACGCGTGTGCTGCTGGGTTCACTGCCCGGACAAAGTGCGTCTATAGGACACACGAGACGACGGGTTTATTTGATAGTGCCTGCAGTGCAAGGTTTTCAATGTTGTCCATAGCTGATTGTCTCCATTTAGTTGTAATTTGTGGAGCTGACCAGCTGCTTTGTATGGCATCAGTCAAGTTTGTGAATGTAATGCCTGTCGAACGTAGTGTTCCTTGAGTTCCTACGGCACCGTACGCAAAATGAATTTCATTTACTGCGCCGATATTGTGCAAATGTACATTAATGGCGTCTGAGTGTAGGTATAAATCAACATATCCCGAGTCCACCTGCAAAAACGGGAGAAAAGAGACTTCGACTTTTGCCCTTGTATTACCTTACGCACAAATTCGGATTATACATTTATACAAACTATTTCATCTACTATTTCTGACATAGCCTCATTTTTGTGTCTATTTACCTGTATGGCATTGACGTCTGATTTTATTGCAATGGGAAATGTCCATAAAATTGCCATATTATATGGACTCAGTACATGTCGTCGGATATACCGACACGTCTTTGCTGATGATTCTCAACATAACATGCCAGAGTTTTCCTTGAACTCGAGGACAGCACCCACTTTCAAGGACGTTGGATTTAATTCCCTCGTCTTTTTAGCTCTGCTCTATGTTGCCTAATTTGAAACCGATTGAAAGAGTACACATACCACTCCGCATCGTAAATTCAAAACACTGCTGTTTTTGTCGGTGTATGAATGTCAGTGATTAAACTGTCATCATATAAAATGGTCATAAATGGAGCCTGCGTACTATGTGCTGGATGCTGATTTCAACACTTGAAAAAGTCAGATCGCATGTCGTAATCAGATATTTTCCTTCCCGCACCTGGCCGACAAACAAACATTGGTGAATCGCTGGGTTGGCTGCCGTCTGCATCACCAGACGGGTTGTGCCTGTTTCGCCATAGCGCATGTAAGCTTGAAAGGAACAGGTTCTTTCAAATTGTTTTTGAACGAATTTGTGCAGAAGAACTCCTCTTCCTGAGGTTGGACAAGCCGGAGCAACTGAAGAGTATCAAACGAAATCAACTGTATTCAGTGGTTTTGAGAACTTCGTTGAGTTTTTTTTTATAAAATATGGTGAGAATTGGTTAGTCTGTCGAAAGGTTCTTGCAAAAGCCACCATCTATCATCTGCACCCCTTAACTAAGCCTGATCATCAGCATTATAGGGGGCCAAATGAAACACAAGCCGAGACGATGCAGCAAGGTATTACGATGACCCTGAACTAAGGCGTATAGCCAGTTGTATCTTCCTCGAGGCACAGGTCCGTACACAAAAATCTGAAACTCCAGATCATGTGTGTGTGTGTGTGTGTGCTGTGCCCTCGAAACGGGCCACTTATTAGATGCGCTGGACCAACACGGGGGCCACATCGGATTCTGGCAGGCGCGATCTGTGCGCAATAGCAAATGCCAACATCAAGGGAGTGCGCTGGCATTCCCTGTTGTCGTCAGCCGTGACACAACTGAGATCACTGCCACGCTCTCCATTGTTGTGGCGGTAAAATCCTGGTCATTTGTGTGTTGACCAGGGGATGCGGAGTGGAGAGCCAAGGCGAGGATCCGTTCAAGCCATCCACCTGCGGCCTCCCTCGTCTCCGGTCTTCTTGACTTTGTCTTGACACCGGGCTCAGTCGGGGGAGGAGGAGAGAGTGTAGGTAGATGCCGTGCAAGTCAACTGGCACTATAAACCCCTGCGCAAGTCACCGTCCCTGCTCCCACCGCTGCTGCTGTGGGGCACACGGTGGACATCGTCGAAATCGAAGGTCGAACTATCAAGTGTGTGTGTATGTGTGTGTGTGTGTGTCAACCTCTACGTTGTCGGCCGCTACACTCCAAATCGTGTGTGTGTTTGTGTGTGTGTGTGTGTGTGTGTGTTTGTGTCCCCAGCAGCACCTTCCACGGCCCTCGCACACAAGTGAGAGTTACGCCTTTCAACCCCCGTTGTGTGAAATCCTGGTGTTTGTGTGTATGGGGGTCCAGGTCGTGCTGTGGCGCGCGCAGGCATGGTCAGTCGACCGTGTCAGCCACCGCGCCCATTCCCCACTCCAGTTTGCCGACCGGCTCGGACAGCGGCTGGGGTGTGGGAATGGGAAGGGAGAATGAGGTCGACGACTCAGCGCAATTTCTCCTCACTATAATCAATCTGACGCGCTTGAAGCTATCACGGTGCGCTAAAAGCCGTGGCTTGGAAGGTTGCCAACTGACGGGCTACCTTGGACCTCCTCCTTAACGGGAGGCGGTCTGAGAGTCAGGCTGC
Source organism: Spirometra erinaceieuropaei (assembly GCA_902702965.1). NCBI lineage: Eukaryota > Metazoa > Platyhelminthes > Cestoda > Diphyllobothriidea > Diphyllobothriidae > Spirometra > Spirometra erinaceieuropaei. The sequence goes on along the minus strand of CACRXP010000469.1, from coordinate 467,406 downwards.
AATGGCTCCTTTTTAATGTGGCCTTTATGGCATTCCCACCACAGCGTGGGATCCGAGTCAGGTGTCGGCGGCACGCCTAGGTGCGGCTTCGGCCGTGCCAGCCTCCAAATCTCTTCTGTGTTGGTTGAAATCCTGGTCATTTGTTGTGTGGACCAGGGGGTGTGGTGGAACGCCAAGGTGAGGATCCGTCCGAGCCATCCACCTGCGGCCTCCCTCGTCTCCGGTCTTCTTGACTCTGTCTTTCACCGGGCTCAGGCGGGGGAGGAGGAGAGAGTGTAGGTAGGTGCTACGCAAGTCTACTGGCACTATAAACCCCTGCGTAAGTCACCGTCCCTGCTCCCACAATGCAGTCTGTGGGGCACACGGTGGACATCGTCGAAATCGACGGTCGAACTGTCGTGTGTGTTTGTGTGCTATTCGGGTGTGTCATTCACGGAAATGTTGATGTTTGGTGATAGTTAATCTATAACGCACGACTGCCAGGATTGCTGTGAAACAATAAAGGCGAACAATTCAATCAACGGCATTATAGGACGTGTCAGTTACAAAAAATGACTTACAAAGCTTGTATGTACAGGCAGTATTTGAAGGCAGCAGGTGTAGTATCGCAAGTTGTACAAATATATGATGGGTAGGCATGTCTTGCAGGAGACAACGAGAAGCTGCGTGCTGCTTACTAAGTTATGCCTCTAGCAGTCAGGGCAACTCTGTAGTTTATAAATGTCTGGATCTTGTAGTATAGTGAATTCTAGGTTAAAATTATCTGAGTGGCAGTTGCGGTAGGATTTGCAGACAGTGGCCTTATGACTTTGAAACACACAAGTTGGTGTCTCGCCTTCTAGCAGAAGATAAAAAACTCTGCTATCGCGTGCACATACACAACCGCTAGGATACGACCATGAAGAGCAGGTTATATTGGTAAAACAACTAGACGCCCATCGAAGCGGATGCGAGAGCACCATCCTTCATGGCTAAATCAAAATCTGACGAGGTCTATCGGTAACAATCGGGAGATGGCACCCAAAAAATCCGTTACCTAGAAATAATACCTTTAACAGTGGACTCAAACGCCTTCAAGCTATATCAGCGGTTGCAGGCCTGCTTTCACGCATTACTTGGACTTTCCCCGACGGCCTGGCATGCGCTGGCCGAACGAACATCGCAGGAGGTTACATGGACGATGGTCGCTGTTACCCAACCTTCCCCATCGTTACACACGTACACCTGAATATACGGCATACATTCGCATTATGACAGTTTATAACAAGACAAAATCACTTTTAAATAGGATAAGTCTGCACAACATCGGACAGGAACAGTTCCCAGTCATCTGTCAAAGACATGGCATTGAGGCCAAACCAAAGACGATACTGTACCTCGTCTATGGGAGTCCACACAGCTCGACCACATACAGGGTCTCCCTCGTGGAGTTTCCTCTTCAGTCTACTCTAGTATGCCTCAATGACATTGGCGTGCCGTCTGGTGGTAGTGTCCTTGAAGTTCTTTGAGTGTTTAACAGAGAAATGCAGATAACCTTCTGAGGGAAGATCATTATACGCCTTCCACTCGTCCGTTACGACTATACTGCCTTTGGCGACCCATTTTGTAATAACGGAACGGAGAGTGGGCTAACTTCGATCATTTACCTGTTCAAATAAGGCTTTCCGTCGGCTAGTATCGTACATCCCGACCAGCCACCACCCATAAAACCCCTATTACCACCTGTCCCGTAAGACAGGTTGCTTTAGTTAGGCGGATTTTTTGGGTGCCATCTCCCGGTTGTTACCGACCGCTAACAAGCACAAACGTGGATCCCTTGGTTGAGAGCGGCCACCGGGGAGATGTCAAAGATCTATAAAGTGTCGATGAGACAGAGCATGTTCCTGAGTCAGCGGATGTGTACGACGGCAGAGACAGTGGCCGTACGGTTAGTCAACTCGAACCCTGTGCTCGCATTAGGCGTTTGTACAAGCGCTAAGTCGGCGGGAATACAGTGTCGCAACACTTAGAATTGTCTATTCCCCCACCAGCCTGTCTTACGGGCGGACTACTACTACTACTACTACTACTACTACTACTACTACTACTACTACTACTACTACTTCTACTACTACTACTACTACCACTACTACCACTACTACTACTACTACTACTACTACTACTACTACCACCACCACTACTACTGCTACTACTACTATTACTACTACCGCTGTTACTACTAATACTACTACCACTGGCGGGAATACAGTGTCGCAACACTGAAGAAAACTTTTCCCCCCGTCTACCACCACTGATACGGCGAATACTAATAATAATCCTACTATTAGTACTACTACTACTACCACCGCCACCACGGCTGCCAATGCTACTCCACCAACGCTTACAGTATGGGTAACTAACTGCAATAATACTAGCATCAGTAACGGAGTGTTGCGACACTGGTATCCAACCGCTAAGTCTTCCCTAGTCAAAGACAGACCTGGCAGTGTGTTCGAACATCCTGCCACGTTCTATTTACAGCGAGGAAGTATTAACAGCTACCTGTCAGACACCTTCCCCATTCCCCTCCCTATGCCCATGAAAGGACCGAAATCTCACCCTTCTCTTCTGAGATCCCATCAACCCACTCCCCTCACAATAAATTTTATTGGCTGTTTAACCTTTGATAATCTACCTTCCCTTATATTATTGTACAGACCAGTTGATTAAAAATCAAAAGCGCAGGTTTGCCGGGATTGAATGCTAAAAAAATTCTTTAATCCAAATGCCGTATAATTCGATAACGCATCTGGAAAAGACGGGTTAATCGGCAAGGCGGAACTCCTTTTTTCAAAATTAATTCGAATCTCACAACGGACTTTCTGTATATGCTTGTTGATTATCACATCATTAGGCCTGTTTTTGATCCTCTGTAAATGATATTCAAAGTAGAAGTACTCCCGTTCTTAGCGTGAAAGTGAGTGAGACTAAGTAGGTTTATCATTTTCCTAACACAGACAAGGGGCTCAAGCCTGCCACCGTCGCGAACGACAATGTCCACGGTCCGTTCCACGGCTCATGGACGGCGAATTACGCGTGGACTAGATTATAGTGATAATGGACTTTCACACTCTCCTCCTTACCCACCCTGTTCTGGTGTGGAGACCGAGTTAGGATGACTGGAGTCGGGATGTGACGCAGTGACTGACTGAGCTAAATGGTCACTTTGCGTAGACGTACGTCTCCCCTAATTATAAGCCCTGATGATCTTGTCTCCTTCCGTAATCGAGCTGACGACCCCCCCCCCTCGATCACATTTTGACCATTTACTCCAGATATTTTTCTGAATACTATTAAGGGTATTATATTTGTCAGTACTTACACTCCTCCCTCTACTTATGAAGGCCTGCTAGCCAGCATACCTCCATTTGTGACATTTGCTGATATCGCGCAGCCCAAATAACGGGGCCCGCGTATTGGTCTAACTCAACTACCGCGTGGCCGTAGTAAGCGGCATTGGAGCCAAATGCGTGATCGCGTTTGTTTAGTGAATCAGAATAATTACAGGAAAGAGCTCAGAGCATCTTCATGATCTTTTTCAAATGTCTGTTACGTGGCATTAAAATGTTGAAAAGTCAGTGGTGCTTTCATTAACCGAACGGCAAACGGGTAACGAAGGAATGTCTTGATGAGAACACAAAACTACGGGCCACCATATGATCCCTACTGAACGGCGTGCGTTAGGTTCATAAGTACAATATAACCTCGACACCAATTCACAGTCGACCTAACCCTCAGGAAGTACATGGCCATTTCACAGATTAAAATGGCAAACGAATTTTATTAGACCATGGCTGCTTGTCTATTTCCAACACCCATGTCCATAGAGATTTGAGGTGGAGAAGTAAGTAGTTTTTACAGTAGTCCTCTTTGAAAACTATTTATACGTTTCAGGACTTGCCTTCGTATTAACTGCCACAGGGGCACCGACGGAATAATCATCTTTCCGAATATACCAAACGGGGTGCTATTTTTGATAATCACAGTTCGTGCGGGGACTGTTAGTTCTTATTTGCTTACTCTGATGATCTGATGGACGTCTTCAAAAAAATGAATTACAAATCCCGAATTCGTAAGCGATATTTGAATGCAACAGGTACAATTATACGATGGGAAGAGGTGTGTTGCAGTGTCCTCTAACTTACCGTCCGACCTCTGTAAACTTGGCCAATCCCGTTGTTATTATACTACTTACTGTGTTTCAGTATCATTTCAATTTGACTTTCTTATTGTCTCCAACCCATCGCCTACGCTTAATGACATTCACCTATGCAACTTTTGTCACCGGGTATATTGTTTATTTTCCTGCACTCGAAACGACCCCTGTACTACTGTTCGTACCACTAACATTCGAGACAGTTTGTTTATCTGTACGTAGTTGACGCTTTTCCGATTATCTGTTACCTTTATGATACCTTTTCCAGTTTTTGAGATTTTACAGCTTGTAAACAAATAGGGAGTTCAGAGGTGAAGACCTACATTTCCCTCAGTAAAACTGAACTGAACAACGGCTAGGTGCGCGCTGTTGAATATCTATGCCTCTAACAAGCAGGGCAACCCTGTGGTTATAAACGCTTGGATCTTGCGGAGTATAGTAAGTTCTGGGTGGCAATTGCGGTGATATTTGCAGCCAGTGATCTCATAACTTCGAACCTCACAAATTCTGGTCTCGCCTTATAGTTGAAGGTAAAAAGAGTTGGTCGAAATGTCCTATAATTCGATCTTGCATCTGTAAGGAGCAAACTATTCAGTAAGGCGGAACCCCATCTTCACCGTGGCAAACGACAATGTCCACAGTCTGTTCCCCAACTCATGGACGGCGACACCAATTCACAGTCGACCTAACCCTCATGAACTACATGCACATTTTGCAGACCCAAATGGCAACCAAATTGCATCAGACCATGGCTGTTTGTCTATTTCCAACACCCATGCCCATAGAGATTTAACGTGGAGAAGTAAGTACTTTTTGCAGTAGTCCTCGTTGAAATCTATTCATATGTTTCAGGACTTCTCTTCGTATTACCTGCCACAGGGGCACCTGAATATACTCTGAATATACCTAACGGGGTGATATTTTTGCCAGCCAGAGTTCGTGCAGGGATTGCTAGTCCTTATTTTCTTACTCTGATGATTTTATAGAAGTGATCGTTGTTATCTGCAACGTTCGGTTATTAAATACTTATAAAGTCATTATAGTTGTCTGTACTTATATTCCTCCCTCAATCTGTGAAGGTGCTCTAGACCGCTTTTTCGACTTTATTTCATAAAGATTTGGTATATTGTCCTGCGAGCATCTTACTCACTTCTGCGGCGATTTTAACCACGTGAACATACGTCTCCTCAAACTTTTAAGCCTTGATGCTCTTGTCTCCTCCAATACTCGCGCTGATGCCCCACTCGATCACATTTTGACCAATCACTGCAAACATTTCTGTTAAAAACAGAACTCGTTGTTAGAGCCAGATCGTTCCATGTTATAATGCTCTTCTAAAAATCTATTCGATCTCTAATCGTAAGCTGATAATCAAACCTGAAAGAAAGAACAAGATTCGCATCACGTACCCCCAAAGCATTTACATACTTCAGACTTGCATATTCTGCACTATCCCCGCTTTCCTCTAAAAATCGAAATTGTAATCGTGCTCAAACCGTCTTATAACATTTCTAAATGAATTTTTTGATACTTGCTGTCCTCTTGATAATGTTATGGTGAGACCGGATAGAATTTCTTCTCCCCATCTAACATTCTTAAGACGCAAATAGGAAAGCCCCTACAGGCCAGGCTGATGTGACAGCCTTGAGGACGTTACTATCCTAATGAAAAAAGACATTGCCAGACTAAATGGCAGGTTTATTAGTGAGCTTATTGCCTTTTCTTCCTCCACTGCTTGGTATCCTTCATCAGTTGAAAATTGGAGGAACTATAAGCGTCTCAACTGCCATCGTAGCACACTGGCTCATGTAGATGCCGAGTTAGAGCCTTCAATCAGAAATTTCATTTTAACTCGCAATGGCACCTTTCTTCCCTCAAATAGTATTTCTTACTACCATGTGTCTTCTCGCCTGCGTTTGTGGCGACAGCAGAGGAGCGCTTTAGAAAGGGCCTGGGATCAAAAGCTGCTGGACCGGCTAGTGTCTCAACGTTTTCTCCTTTACTCTTGCTGTTCTCAGATAGTCCCTGTTTTGACGCACCTTATTGATATGTCTTCTATGGGGTCCAAGATCCCTCGCGCCTGACACACAGCAAGTATCACAACTTTTCCTAAAAATCCACCAATTTTTGTCCTAAGTACCACGTGGCATGCTATCTCACGCGTAAGGAGACTGAAACACAGAAACTAAGACTTGAATTGCCCGCCCCTAGTATTTGTTCCTTTCCGTAAAAACACTTTAACTTTTAATTGTGTGTAAACTCGTATGGCGTCCGACAGACCGGGCGTTGATTCTGACGATGCCCACAGTGTGTTGCCAATTTTGATAATATGCTTTCAAAATAAAGCGAGTTATTCTCCACCCTCTTTCTATGGTGGTAATTGCAATCGAGCATAAGCAAAAAGTTGGATATGGCGTAGAATAAAATTCAGATGAGTCGGTAGGTGTAAATAATTGTCATTTAATCCAAGCAAAAGCAAATGTCGGCAATCCCTACACTGAGCCCAATTTCATTTACCCCCTAAAACGCAGAGCGTCGGCGCCAGCCAGTTTGGAAGCTGGGCGACCTCTGCGTGACTTGTCCATAGCGGTGAAGGAAACAATGCAAGTAATTAATTCAATGGAGAAGAGTTACAGAAGTTAAAGTCTTGGAATCGAATCCCACACTTGAATTTTCCAACATGTAGGTAAATTCTTTTGCATAAAATTAATTCAAACTGCTTTGCCTGTGATTGCTTTATGTGGTGGGCTTGACCGTATCTTGCAGATGTACAGGAATTGGTCGCGGTAGGCTGTTCTGTGTAAGTGATCAAGTTAGGGCGTGACTGGTGGGCAAGCAAAAGGTATACAGAACACCGCCTACTTATGCAAATCTAGTAGGTATTTATGTGTGTTAAGCCCGCTCCGCCAGAATAATAAACCATCCCCTGACGGCAAGTTTCAAAAACCGGAAGAGGATCCTTCTTCAAGTAAAATATCCGTTGATGGAGCAAGAAAAACACTAGACACTTCAGTTGCATTAACAGTAACTCTGAAGTATGTTTTTGATTCTAAAAAATAAGTAAAGTAGAGTTGTTAGATTAATTACCGTGAAGCATGATCCCATGATAAATAGCTATGTCACAATGCGACCCTTAGACCAGCTTCTTTCTGACCGTCTGCATAAACTATACTCTGCAAAAATCACTACTTTTGTAATGTGAGTATTTCTCATTGATTTTCGATGTCCTTATGAATCCAGACATATCTTACAGAAAATATGCATAGAAAGCAATCGTTCTTTCATTCATTTTGCAGATAATTATGTCTTCTTTAGATTCTACACTCAAAGGAATAGCATAATTTGTTTTTAAAGCTTTTCCGATTTCTGAATAATATAGAAACCGGCCTGCCTTTACATCTGCATTCAAGGTTTCTAAACTGTAAGCTGTATAATTTCCGCTTAAGCAAAATCATTCAGCTGGTGTTGCGGTCTGAAGCTTTATTAAACACAGCTGATGCCAAACCTGCCAATGTAACTGCAGCGTTGGAATCAAACCTCAGTCAGACGGAGTCGACAGACGAGTGCAAAAGGCTCATCCGACACCAAATTTCCTCTCTTCTTATGGTTCACAGGCCGCGCGAAATGCTGCCCAAGGTGGAAAGTGCTGCACCCGGGGAACTCAAGGCCGACAAATGTCTCGTTATCGTGTCTGTGGACAGGGGCCGTTTCATGGTTGTTTTGGACGGGACAGATTACCTTCAAAATGTCAAACGTTTACTGGAGAGTTGCCAGTCATGCGGTCCGTGCGCAACCAACCTCGAAAAAATGCTGACACGAGAAATCTATGCGATGCTGTCGGATGTAAAGAACTCAGGTGCAATATCGCCTGTTGACAGACGCATGGCGAGAGCCCAGGACATGGCTTTTGCCCGATTCTATGGTCATTCCAAGGTGCGCAAAGTGGGTGTCCCACTCCGACCCATCGTATCACTCAAAGGTACTGCAGCCTATGGACTAGCAAAATGGTTGCTTCGCTGTCTCTAATTTCTGACCGCAAATTCGGACACTACAGTCAGTTCTTCAACAGTATCCTTGGGTAAGTCCCTTGCCATGTGACGTCATGGTATCCTTTGACGTCACGTCCCTTATTATTTCTAGTCCGCTTAACCTGGCAGTCGATTACATCGAATTACACCTGAGAGACTAACACGATCAAAGGGAGAAACGCCTCGGACAGGCCTAAATCCTCCAACTGCTGAAATTCGGTCTCAAAACGTACTTCAGGTTTGACAGAACAATCTACGATTCGAGACTCTTGGATAAAATGGTGGAGTCGCTAGTCTTCCGACACCACAGATCAACATTCTGGGCTCAGCCTGTAGGTCATAACTTCGTCGTCATTGAACGGGAGCAGGTGCTAGCTTTCAAAGAACGTCTCAACGCCGTTGACGCGGACATAGAATTTGCGATGGAGGAAGAAGCAGACAACTAGCTGGCCTTCCTGATGTCCTCGTCTGCCGCAGAAATTGCGGCGGCATTAAAACCAAAATGCTCAGGGAAGAGACAAACAGGACACAAGTACTGAGCTACAACAGCAACCACTCAATTAGCAACAGGCTCAATTTCGTCAGGACGCTATGCCGATGTGTGGAAGTACACTGCAGTGAACGGGAAGGACAAGGCTGCTGGATTACAATATCTTCGACGGGTGCTTAGAGCTAATGGCTACCCGCGCAACTTCGTCAACTGCGAGCGATGAGCGCGAGAGCCGATGATTTTGACCAGCGCGCAGGAGCATAGCAACTGCATGGCGATCGTACACTGTATCATCTGATTAGTCGGGCCTACATGTCGTCGAGAGCTGCCGACTGTGACAGATATGTGGCGGCCTAGCAATTGTATAACATAAGCACTGCAATACATAGGTTATCCACTTCCGTTATCTGGCTCTGTCTTTGAAGAATAGCTCTGAATACACGTTCCTCAGAAAAATGATTTGGTCATCGATCGTATCTACAGGCCGAGCATGACATTTGCAGCTACTTTGTAGTTTAGTACTTTACGGAAATGGCGTTCTCCGTCTACCGGGAAATAGTGCCAAATTGTGTACTGCACGAACTAGTCAGGTCGGAAGGGTGCGCCCCATGTCTCATAAATTTTAGGCAAACTCGTTGTGGCAGTTTCAATGAATCTATAAGTTAAAGACGTCAGACTAGAAAATCTTATCGTTTGTTCGGCAAATTGGCTAGGTCGCAGTTGGTAGCCAGGAATGGGGAATCGGACGGCGACCTTAACCCTAACCCTAACCTTAACCCTAACCTCAACCTTAAACGTTAACCGTTAACCCTAACGACAATCCCAATCCTAACCCTAACCGAAATTGTAAACGGAAGCGTAGCCCTTGGACATAGCCGTAACTGAAAAACCCGACCGTAATACTGAAACCTAATCGTGCGCTCAAACCCTACCCGTAACCCGAAAACCTAAGCCTAAATGCATAACCCTAACCCGAAAATCGGGAACCATTAACCGGTATCCTAATCCTAACCTCAAACGTAAAACGGAAGCCAAATGGGTCAGATGCGATTATGGAACCCCAAAAAATAGCCCCAATAAACAAACCCCCCGCCACCCTTAATATGGGCCTGGCTACCAACTGCGATCTAGCCGGCATATTTATAACAGGGCTTTTTATACGCTCCCCGGTACAATGTTGGCCTATCCGAGATAGTTCGGAATGCGTTTGAATTCGTAGGCTCGGAATCTCTGATAGATTTTCAGCCAGTCAACTACGTCGCGCGGCATAATGCGCGGGTTTGAGTTGACTTAGTTGGCGACATGTTGGGCACATATGCGTGCCTCCGCGTTTTGTAGGAGCCTGAATTCAGTGACCGTTTCTGAATGCTGGGCTGTTGGTGGACTTGATTGTGCGGTCAGCACGTCTGGCGGGCCAACACACTTGACCTCACAACAGCGACAACAACAATAGCCGCAGCAAGTTTCATTGAACTTGCCGCATTCGTGCCAGCGTGGACTCACACACATAAGCGCTGGTGTCAGTTGAGACAAGCACATGCAATTTAGCCGTCAGTAGCATCAGCTACTTCGGTCTCAATTGTCTGGGCAGAGAGTTTAAAAAAATCAATATCCACTGCGAAAGTCCTTGTTAATATTATAACATATTAGTAACGGCATTGTCAGTACAGAACTTTTCTGTGCTTGTTGATATTTGGTAAAAAAAGTGAACATACAAAAAACCATCGGAAACTCTACCAGTTTTGAACGCTTCATCTTCCTCCTAATCAATTCAGTTCAGTTTAGGTGACATTCAACTTTCCTTTCCACCACTTCACGGCATCTGCTTCTGCATTGCGTTAGCTGGAAATATACATCTGTACCTTAAACTTGCCATGAACATAGTCCACGTCCAATGGTCCTAGGAGCATAGTGCTAGTTTGACCCTCGACTCTGACGATGCCTGTCATATGCACCACAACAGAGTGGTCCCGGAGACGGGGAGTTGCCCGGGAACAGGCGTGTTATTTGATAAGAAGTATAAGTGACCGCTGGAAAAACAGCTTTATCCGCCTGCCGTTTCAGGTTCTCACTCGAAAACATCACCAGAGAGAGTGACAGACCAGATATTGATTGCAAAAATTCTTGCTGGATTTCCGAAAAGTCAATCAAGCAAATATTAATGCGCACAAGACTGTCTGCGGATTGATTGACAAAAAAGCAATAACTTCATGATCCCCATCAATTCTGTGCGAGATGTTTACAATCTTCCCCCTAGCTGATGTAAGTTCAACACACGTGAAACTAGGTATAGGCCGATAGTGTGTAGCCACCCACAACCTCACAATAACCGACGGCATCAGGTCAGTAGACTTGCTGGGGTGATTTACACACACACACACGCACATACATACACATATATATATATATATATATATATATATATATATATATATATCATTTCTATCATCCTCCGAAGAAAACAACACGGTAATATATCCGCACCTGGAATCTTCACATATTTATGTGAATAGCCAGCCTCAGCAACCCATTTGAAAATGTTGCCTGCCTTCTTCACCGCACTATGGTTTTACGCGTCCCTGGCATTGGGTTGCCTTAACTATAAAGGTAAGTTTTGGGGTAGTTGAAAACCTCAGCTTTCACTATCATTTTCTCCTAACTATGTGATATTTTTCATCACGCAATTGGCATATGCAAGAATAAACTATGTAAATCCACTTATGTTCGCCTGTCACCCTCTGCACAATCCAATCAAACTTATAAACAGTTCATTCGCAGATTCAGAATTATCTTTTTAGTTATTTCCACGAGAATGCAAAAAGTCAAATAATGCCGCTCAACAATGGACATTACTTCCAAAATAAGGGGTTCGGATAGTTTGCCCAAACTGCTTCGAAGGTTAGACGAAAGGGGGGCATATAACGCCCCATGGGAGCCCTCTCATCATTGACTAGTCTAATTATGTGCCCACTTCATCCTCGCAGATTCGTGCCCCTTCCAAGTGACGGACGATCTGGCAGCGGTTGTGCAATCATACATGTCTTCTTCCTCAGCAAAATACATCAAAATCAAAATAGCGGATGGACCTGGTTGCCAAATTCGTCTTGAAGGCCTTCAGTTCAGCATCAATAGTAGCTGCGACATGGTTATAACAGAACAGCAAAATTCGAATTCTCAGCACCTTTGCCAAATGCATATTGACTTCGCAAATGTAAGCCTCATCTGTCAGGTGCGTGTATCCTTTTCTTCGAATATATGAGCTCCTTTCAGCTTGAAGGATTCAGTGAAGTTAGCAGGAACATTTTCATTTACCACAACATCCCAGTGCAAATCACCGCGCTCGTCCGTCATCTCCGGGGCAGGCGCCGTCTGCGTGTTTCCTCTGGACTTGCATTTCCCCAACACACAATCCACTGCCATGAATTCTACTACAGCCTCGGGTTGCCAGAGGAGGTCAAAATAAATCTGCTGTCCGTTTTGAGGCATTCACTTGTGTCCAATTTTTCTGCCCGGTGTGTTATTTGAAATACTCCAAGCAGGAAGACTCATCAACAGTGTGATTCCTTTTAAACGAGTGAAGCCACGCATTCTGTCTTTTGTTAAAATATATTTGCTGCCACTTATTACCTTTTCGGTTGGAATTGCTTACATATCGGTGGTGGTGGAGGTGCTTATGAAGTTTCAGTCTGTGGGCAGTGCGCCACGCCTCTTTGTCTGATGCACGGTGACCCACCTAAGTGCAGGGCTTATAAAATTTCGGGACACTTCTCTGTTTAGTAGGCGCCACCTGTGACAGTTGCGTTTGATTCAGCTTTTATGACGACTAATGAAAGACCAAAGACTCGTGCAGGAGTCCATCGTCAGAGGTAGTAACAGCAGCAGCAGAACAAGCGACAGTTATAGGGTGTGAAAGCTAATCATCGACCGATGGCACAAGATTGGAGGTGACTGCGCAGGGCTCTGTACGCCGGCGCCGGATCGACGAATCGGCTGACTAGGTGGAGGAAACGGGAATGTAGAAATTGAAGGTCACTATTTTTCAAAACTCAGATGAGACAATTTGACCGTCAACTCTGACAATGTCCACCGTAGGCACCACAGAAGGTGATCAGCACGTGAATTCGTTTGCAGTTACAGAGGACTTACGTAGCACCTAGCACACCCTCTCCTCCTCCCTCACCTGGGTCCGGGGTCAAGACCGAGAAAACGGCAATGTAGAAATTGCAGGCCACAGCTTTTTCAAACTCAGATCTGTCTGCTTGACCGTCGAGTCTGACGATGTCCACCGTAGGCACCACAATGGATTGGGCGCGGATACGCTGACTTGTGCGTGAATTAGTTTGCAGTGACAGCAGACCTACACAGCATCTAGCACACTCTCTCCTCCCCCCTCACCTGGTCCATGTGTCAAGCCAGAGTCAAGATGCCCAAAGATGGAAGAGGACGCAGGTGACCGGCACGTCGTAAACCCGCACCTAGTCGCAGCACCACTCCTCTAGTTCTACGTTGAACACTGCTGGAATTTTACACAACAAGAGGAGAGGGGAGGGGACGTTCGGATCCCACGGCGTGGGGGTGCCATAGAGGCCACGTTAGGACCGTGCCCTTGCAGCTTGACTCTACGTCCGCCAGTCGGCCAGTCCACACAAGTCCCTCCTTGGCTGACTGCGAGGTCCAAGTCATTCCGTCAATTGGCAATCTTCCAAGCCACGACTTTTAGCGCACCCTGATAGCTTTGAGTGGGTCAGATTTTTCATAGCGAGGAAAGTGCGCCGAGTCGTCGATCTCACACTCTATTCCCATTAACAAGCATCAGTCCACCATCCGACACGGTCAGATGTCTAGTATGGAGAATGGGCACAGTGGGTGAAACCCTCGTCTAGGAACCTCGTCTGAGCGTACCACAAACATGAACTGCCCCCTCCCCCACGTCCTCAATACAAGCACCAGGATTTCACTCAGCAGGACTTGGGCAGCATGGATCTCACGTACGTGTGAGTACAAAAGTTCACATTTCGAAGTGGGCATTGTAGCCTGACTCTCAGTCCAACAGTCGGCCAGTTGACAAAAACACACAGTGGACTGACTGTGTGACCTGAATTCATTCATCACTTGGTAACCTTCCAAACCATGCCGCTAAACGCCCAGTGACAGTCTATGGCTCTGATCACCTATACAGCAGAGGGGTCACATGGAGAATGAGTCGAGGAACACACTTCCAACTTGTGGGAGAGATACCAAATGCGTGCTTGCATTGCGTGATGTTTGGTGTGGTCATGTGTGCTGTAGGTAATGGTAAGGAGCGACGTTGTACAGAAGTAGAAGCGATCGCTGTAGCAAGGGCTTTATTCGTCCGACGTTTCGGATTCTCACTTGAACCCATCATCAGAGACAGTGGCAGAAAAGGGTGACTCGTGCACAGGAAGTTGCAGTATTTATAGGATGCAGTCGCTATACTACCACATACCCATAGTATTAAACCGCGCTCCCCTTCATCAAGGACTGTTGCCCGCTGGTGCCCTTATTGCTTGATGGCCTGCATGCAAGTTGTTAATTGCTGAAATCTCATCACCCGTGGCGAATGCTGGCGTGATGACTGCTCGGCCGTCCGGTTCTCCGGCTTACGCGCTCTCCGAGTGGTCAATTACTTTGGCCAGCCTATACCTCAGCACGGAATATGGAGTGCAGATGTCGTTGCACTTGTTAATGGACTGAGATCACGTGAACCATGACTCAAGCAACACGCGGCTCACGCGAGAATGACGGTCTCATCGAGCTTGAATGTGTGACCGTGCATCTCCATAAGACGATCAGCCATCTGAGAAAGTTGCGTTGCCGAAAGAATGCCGAAGGCGGGTGCCAAAATATGCTGCACTTCCGGTGGAAAGTTGTCCATCATCAACGCCTAGCTTTACCGTAGATTAGGAAGAAAGATTGCTGTTCGAAAGGGGGTCACCAATTGCCGAATTTTGTGAGGGCGACAAGATAAAGATTCCCAATCAAAAGTCAGGGAAGACGGTTTGAGTTGGACAACCTTTACTGCCCGAGGAAGTGCGTACACAAGGGCCTTGTAGGCAGTCGCCGCGAGCGCGCTCAAAGCAAGCTGTTGTCTGTGTCCGCCTTCGGGATGTTCTCAGCGCGTGTGTGCGGCCTTCGTTGTCTCCACGTCGCCAGCCAATCAGTTTGGGGACAGAGTTGATTGGCTGCGAGCACTCGCGCGTCCCAGCAGCTTATCGACATGGAGTGTGAGGCGGACAGGACGGCAGCGTGACGAAGGCGGATGGCGAGGATACGCGAACTGCCACAGTCAATTACCTTGGCCAGGCTATGGAGTGAGAATATCGTTGCACTTGTTGATAGATTGAGGTCCCGTGAACCATGACTCAATCAAATCGCGGCTCACACGATTATCCCCTCTCGCGAGAATTTCGGCCTCATCGAACTTGAATGTGTGGCCGGGTCTCGTCGAAGGGACCACGACCTGAGTGTTGGAGTCATTTCTCCGTACCGCTGCCGCGTGTTCGGAAATTCGCGTCTGGAGCAGTCTTCCAGTTTCTCCGACGTAGTTACTTTGTCCGCAACTGCACCAGAGCCGGTAAACGACTCCAGATGTTTCCTGCCGTGGCAGTGGGTTTTTTGGTCTCATCATCTTCGGTCTGTGTTCAACTCCAACCCCAAGTAGTGCGAGAGGGCGACTAACGACCTCGAAGACGTTCTTGATGTACGGGATCGCTCGCCAGCATTTGGGTTCGGCACGATTTTGTCGCTCGTCTCGATCGCGCATGCACCGGTTGACGAAGTTGCGCGGGTAACCATTTTCTCTGAAGACCCGTCGAAGATATTGGGAGTCGGCAACCTTGTCTTCCTGTCCACTGCAGTGCGTCTCAGCACGCCAATATAGCGTTCTTAAGCAGCTGCGTTTGTGGCCGATTGGGTGGTTGCTGTTGAGGTTTAGTACTTGCATCTTATTCGTCAATTTCCTGAACACTTTCGTCTTTAGGCCACCACAATATTTGCGACAGACGAGGACATCAAGGAATGCCAGCTGGTTATTTTCCACCTCCTCCATCGTTAATTGTATGTCCGGGAAGACGCTGTTGAGACGTTCTTTGGACGTTAACACTTGATTCCGTTCGATAACGACGAAGGTATCGTCCACATACCGAACCCAGAATTTCGGTCTGTGGTGTTGGAAGACTAGCGACTCTAACCGCTGTAGGACCGCCTCGGCTATGAATCCCGAAATTAGCGAGTCCATTGGTGTTACCTTCACACGCTCATATATTGTTCCGTCAAACGTGAAGTACGTCCTGAGACAGAACTTTAGGAGCTGGATAATTTGGGCATGTCCGAGATGATTCTCAGTTTTATTGTATTTGCTTCGTAGGAGTAGCTCGACGGTCTCCATTGCCAGATCCTGGGGGATAGCAATAAAGAGGGACGTGACATCAAAAGATACCATGACCTCAATTGGCAAGAGACTTACTCCTTTAACCTTCTCCAGGAATTGTGTTGACGAATTGACAGTTGTGTCCGGATCAGTGGTCAGAAATTTGAGTCGCCGGGACAGCCATTTTGCCAGCACCCTCCTTGTGCACGTTAGGGAGACCATAGAACCTGGCCAAGGCCTTTTCTTGAGCTCTCGCCATGTGCCGGTCTGTCGGTGTTCTCCAGTGCCAACAGCGTCGCATTCATTTCGCGTGTCAGCGTCTTTACGGGGTTGGTTTCACATGTGACATAAAACTGGCAATCCTACAGTAGGTTTTTGGCTTTCTGAAGGTAGTCTGTTCTGTCCAGTACGACGGTAGAACGCCCTTTGTCCGCGGGCACAATGACGATGTTCTTGTCGGCCTTGGGTTGTCTTTGTGCATCGCCTTAGACCTTTGGGAGTATTTCGCGCGACTTGTGAGCCATAAGTGGGGACGACGCTCGGTGTCGGATAAGGTTTTTTGTCTCCTCCGCCACTTCCGTCTGATTAATGACCGATTCCACGGCTGCAATCATGTTGACAGGTTTGGCGTCAGCTGTGTTGAATGAGGCTTAATGTCATAAAACCTGTACTTGCTCCTTCGTCAGTTCCTTTGACGACAGGTTGTGTACCAGTGTGCCGCCTCTGGATGACGTTGGATCAGGCAGTTTGTGGAATTTGTTCCCCAGTGTTGCATCGCGTGTCGCTCTCTGCTCGCGGGCTCGTTCAGTCACTTACTGCTGAAGCAGATTTGTGCCGTTCTCGCCCATGAACTCGCAGCATCTGGCCTTCTCTTGGTCAATTCTCTGACGGTATTTGCGAAGTCTGGCATGGCAGTCTTGGAGGGGCACGCGGATTATACGTCTTCCGTGCTGAAATACTGCGCGTCTCGTCAGCTCCGTGTTTATCAGGGGTTTGTATGAAACACACTTATGCAACACCTGCGCAGAAACCGGATCTGGGCATAAGTAGAGGCCTCTTGATGGGCAAACGTTTCCCATGGTCCGGCCGATCGGAGAGCGTCGCGCCCAAACAAATTGCCGATACAAGCAAAGATGCGATTTCCAGGAACTAGTTGATAGGAAGAAGAAGAGGAAGGAGAAGAAGAAGAAACGAACACTGGAACAAGAGTTTTATTCGTCTGACATTTTGGATTCTCACTTGAACCCA
Organism: Spirometra erinaceieuropaei; assembly: GCA_902702965.1. Classification (NCBI taxonomy): domain Eukaryota; kingdom Metazoa; phylum Platyhelminthes; class Cestoda; order Diphyllobothriidea; family Diphyllobothriidae; genus Spirometra; species Spirometra erinaceieuropaei. The sequence goes on along the minus strand of CACRXP010000469.1, from coordinate 450,055 downwards.
CCATCAGAGACAGTGGCAGAAACCGGTGACTCGTGCACAGGAAATTGCAGTATACATAGGATGCAATCACTATGCTATCGCATACCTATAGTAAGAGGAGCGCTGTTAATTAATATAGGTATGCGGTAGCATAGCTACTGCATCCTATAAATACTGCAACTTACTATGCACGAGTCACCCGTTTCTACCACTGTCTCTGATGAGGGGTTCAAGTGAGAATCCGAAACATCTGGAGAGATTATTGTCTGCGTGTTTTGCCCTTGTAATTCATAACATACTGATTCTGACTTGACATCATTACAAGTCCCGTCATCCAGTTCTTTTGGCATGGCTTCATTTGTCTGTCTGATCACTCAAATTTGCTTGGCGTCTGATTCCATTACAATGAAAATTAGCCATAAAAGACCACAAACCGAGTGATAAATATGAACAATGTCCATAGGCATCGCAGACCCAGTGGATTTCGTCGGTCATGCCGGGATGTCATTTTGATAAATCTCAACACAACATTTCCACGTAGTGTGACGATTCTACCTTTTACTCGGGGACAACATTCATCTGTTCAGTTTTTGGATTTAATTCTCTCGTCTTTCTACCTGTGCTCTATGATGCCTAGATCAAAACCAACCGACAGAGCACTCATAGCATTCCACATCACGAATTTCATACATTGCAGTTTCAGCCGGTGAATGAATAGTCATCATATAAAGTGCATACCATATACTGGGTATTAATTTAAACACCAGAAAAAGTCAGATCGATTGTCGTGATCAGGTTGATTCCCTCCTGCACTTGGACGACGAAGAAACATTAGTGGATCATTGGATTGGCTGCCGTCTGCATGACCTCGTCATATCTTAAGCCAGCGTGGAAGGAACAGGTTCCGTCAAATTGTTCTCGAACGAATTCTTACGGAGGAACTTCTTCTCCCGAAGTTTGACAGGACGAGCCAGATAAAGAGCATCAAATGACATTAACAGCGTTCAACGGTTTTGCGTATTTCGTCCAGCTGCTTATACCACATATGGTGATAATTTGTATGTCTGCCGAAAGGTTGTTTAAAGGCCACAATATATCACTCACAAACGCAAACTAAGCGTGCTGTTGGGAATGGATTGGGCATGGTCGTTGACTCGGAATCTTCCTTTTACGAGCGGAAGGTGTGTTCACTCTCGAGCGGAAGTATTATACGCGGCATATATGGCAGGCTATTACGCTGATACAGAATTAAGGAGTAAGACCAGTTGTCAATTCCTCAATCGCGCGTATCCACAACCACCGTCCACAAACTCCTCTTCGCCGACGACTGCGTCCTCAGCGCCACCTCCGTCGCCGGCGAGAACTTCGGTCTGGTCATCAACACGGAGAAGACTGTGATCATGCACCAACCGCCACCCAACACAGCCTCTCCCCACAATGCTCCACAGATCAGCGTGAACGGAACCCAACTGCAAATGGTGGAGAACTTCCCGTACCTGGGCAGTACCCTCTCCCGCAGCACTAAAATCGATGACGAAGTCGCTCGCAGGATTTCGAAAGCCAGTCAAGCCTTCGGCCGCCTTCGACGCACAGTCATGGTCTCCAGTTCAGCACAAAGCTTAAGATGTACAAGGCAGTCATCCTCACGACGTTGTTGTACGAAGCAGAGACTTGGACGGTGTACACGAAGCAGGTACGCCGACTCAACCACTTCCACGTCAGTTGTCCTCTTCGCATTTTGAAGCTGAGGTGGCAGAACCGGAATCCCCGACACCGATGTACTGGAAAGGACGGGAATTCTCAACGTTTACACCACGCTGATACAACTGCAGCTGCGTTGTAGCGGCCATCTGGTGCGGATGGACTACGCGAGGCTACCTAAACGACTCTTCTATGGAGACATCGCCGCGGGTTCCCGCCGCCAAGGACGTCAAATTCGTCGCTACAAGGATACCCTGAAATCCTCCCTGAAGCGTCTGCAAATAAACCCGACCAACTTGGAAGACCTCGCCCACGACCGAGCGACTTGGAGGAGGACAGTGAAGACAGGCGCTGTGATGTACGAGGACAACCGCATCGCCGCCACCAAAGTTAAACGTGAAGCACGCAAATCACGACAACGCACAACCGCCACCAACGTGTCCACGGGGACAACTGACATTCCGGATCAACTGCATCGCTCAGACGGCACAACCCGTCGTCCCTCCGTTCGCCTCTTGCTCGTCCTCTCCGCCGTCAATTTACTCTGACCGCTCTTCTGAACCACGATTTCCATTCCCCTCCTCCTCCACCACCACCATCACCGCCGCCGCCGCCGCCGCCGCCACCACCACCTCCTCTTCTTCCATCGCCCCCTTCCCTCTGCCGTTGTGGCGTCTGACATGCACATCAACACTGCACACAATCCTGCTACAACGCAAACACCAACACCACCACGGTCGACACCAGCGTTGAGGACCGGGACTTCACCTGTCCTCACCGCGACAGCACCTTCACCTCACGTATCGGCCTGGTCGGTCATTAACGAATCCATCGCACAGAGACTGGCGAACCAGGACCTGAAGCACCTACCTACACCCGCCGCACCCACCTCCACTGTCCACACTGCCCCCTCACATTCATGCACCGCGTGGGTCTATTCGACCACATGCGCATCCACGAAAACCTGCGGTAAACAGCCGCCAGCTGCACCAAATCATCAGATCACCCCTCACCACCATCCCACCACAGATCCACATCACTCACCGCAAGCGCCCAACTGCCACCTCCCCCGCAAGTGGGAAGTGTGCGCCTAGACTCGGTCTCCATGTGGCTCCTCCTGTATGGGTGACTCGAGCCTAAGACCATCCCGACTCGTCAAGCGTCGCGGATAGGAAGGCTGATGATTGACGCCCCAATTCAGTTCACGCAGTCCGTCCAGTTGTGTGTGTGTGATGTGTGGAGAGTCGGACTGCTGGACTGGGGGCCGGGCCGATACAGCTCCTCACACAGCACTCTCATGCATATGAGAACGGTGTGAGGTGTTTACTGCTCAATCAAGTCTACCAACAGCCATGCCTGCGCAAGCTTTCGTCGCCTGCAACGCTCACAACCCTTGGGTTTCCTCCTATTTAGTAATTTAATGGTACCGCTTTTCAAACTCTTCGGCATTCTTAGACAGCGTGTAACAATTTTGGAATTCAAAGATGCGTACGTAACCGCGTGTCCCTCAAATAAACTGGACTGATCAAAACACCACTGTAATCAGCCGTACACTAAGAGATGAACTCTACAAACTTTTGTCACGTAGGGTGTGCTCCAAGATCACGTTGTGATTTTTCAGGAAGATAAGCAGGTTGACTTAGTGACCAGTTGTTCATAGGAGAAAATACCTGAATATGGTTGGTGAACCCACTCATGGGGTCAGTTTCTCAGAGCGACCCACCGTTACACTTGCATTCAGGGTTTCCAAACTACAAACCGTATATTTTCCGCGTACGTAAAACCACACATTTTTCTACGGCATCAACAGGAGACCATATGGATTTCGTTAAATTTAGCAGTGGATATGAGCCATACTGTGAACTTTACAAGCCACATCGGTAAATGCAGAGACATGACGTTTTATGAATTGCCGTTCACGGTATTAAAATATCACAATTAGAAATTTTTTTAAAATCAAAATATACCCTTTCTTCAAGTATAAACTTGGAGGAAGACGTCCTTGTTTACCGAATGAGCAAAAGGATGAATATTTTTATGTATGTTTTCCATGAAATATCACTGGATTTTCAAAGGCATCAAAAATCAATGAGAAAATTGCGTGCTACCGGAAAAACGTTCGTTCGAAAGCCGGCATCCTATCATAACTGATTTATTATAGAATTATGATGCACGATGATGAGTTTTACAATCGTATATCATTAACCTTTTCGAAACGAAAACGAATTTCGGTTGACATTTCATGAATTAGCCCACGTACTGTATCTCGTGTCCTGTTGTAGTGGCCAAAAATATGATAGCGGCGAACAGAATCAAGCACCATGATTTATCCGATGGCGAGATGTATATCTGGATTTTCACCAAGATTTGCCCAAACTGCACATAGGTTATAAGCGAACACTTATTTGTTGAAATGCCAAGGAAAGTGTTTCACTGCGAGACTCAATCATTCTGGTTGGGTGGAGATTCGGACAACTAGACGTTCAATAACCTAAGAACCTCGTTTCGGATCCCACGGTATCCAGACCTGTGGTTGGGTATGACGTGTTGACGACGGCTGATGAGCCATGCCTCTGCGAGACCGAAAGCTCGGACTAATATGTGTACTGTCCCGGTGGCTGCGTGTTCATCTTTTTTTGAAACAGGAACCTGGGACTGGCATATTCGCTCCCACTCAATCAATTTATTCTATCTGCAGGAATACGTCTTTGTAATTGGCACGTTCTATTATCGAGTTAATTGCACTGTTTGTTTACGTTTTAATTTATAATATAACAGCATAACTTGACAACCGTTTTTATCAAAAATATCATTAAGCATAAATATTTCCATGATGCCCGCACCGAAATGTGACACACAAACGACTGGTTTGCATAGTACAGATTGTAGACAATATGTGCTTTGAGGAAGTTACGACTGGCCATACTCCTTAGTTCACAGTAGTCGCAATAACTAGCCAAATGAAACTGCGGACGTTTACTTCTCCAATTTAGTATGGGCGCATCTTGCAACGGACAAAGTTCACTAGTCATTTATTATCGTTTTTGATGTTGTTTCTGGTTAAGATGCAGGCTAGAAGTAGATAGGCGCACCAATTTGCGCGCTGGTGAGGAAAGACATGTCAACGGTCATTCACTGGTCATGATATGCGTCTCACTGCCTTCCGACTTGTGTTGCTGGCCCCTTTTGGAGAAGAGACGTCTGCCGGGTTTCTGGCACAGGAAGGCGCAATTGCGTAGCCATCAGGTCGTCGTCGTCGTCGTCGTCCAGCTGGTCCGTCGTGTATGATCCACAAACGCCTGGTCCGCTCACGATGGACGGGGTTTTCGTCAAAACTACAGAGGTGTGGACGGTTCAGATCCCAACTGAGTGGGATCGACATAACGAAGAAGCCATTGCCGTCTGCTTCGCCGTGCCGAGAGGGGAGCCGAGTTATCCCACCAGTTGGCGACCTTCAGCCCACCCCTGTGATAGTTTAAAGGCGTGTCAGGTTGTTTCGAGTGAGTGCCGGGGTGACGCAATCTGCAGAGTCAGTCTCACCTACGCCTCCCTCTCTCAGGCAGCAGTTCACTGTCCGTGCTGGTCAGCCATCTAATGCGGAGATTGGACGCGGTTGGCTGGCGCGGCCAACCAGTCGTCAAGCACACTCCCATGAGTGGAATTTTTTAATATCGCGCAGCCCAAATAACGCGTGCTGTAGCCTGGACTGGCCCGCGTGTTGCTCCAGCGAAAATCCCACGTGGCCCGTTGTAGGCGACAGTTGGGTGGTCTTATTCGTTTTTTGAAAATGACTAATTGCAGGAAAGGCCTCAGGACATTTTCACAATCTTTTCAAATTTCTGAGGAAGATGTCACGTGACATAAAGTGTTAAAAAGTGAATCGTACTATGGTAATAGGTCACCGAAGGAAGGTCATGATGAGAACCTTGAACCACGGAAAATCTAGGCTGAAGGGCCTACATTAGGATCATGACTACAGTAAAAACTTGATACCTATTCACAGTCGACGACATGCCCATTTCGCAGACTAAAATTGCAACCGTTTTTCATCAGACCATGGCTGATTGTCTACATCCAAACCGTGTGTCCATAGAGATTTGACGTGGTGCAGTAAGCAGTTTCCGCAGCAGTTGTCGTTGAAATCTATTCTGAAGTCTTAGGACTCCCCTTCGGATTTCCTGTCACAGAGCTGCCGACAGAAGATATCCCTTCCTGAGTATACCCAACACCCTAATATGTGACTATGGAACCATATGCTCACAATCGCCATGCATTTTATCTAGTCTGCTATAAACTGAGTAATTAAAACAGAATACAAGTGGCATGGGGAAGATATTGGCAGTAGTTGGTTGTATTAAGCAGTTTACCCATAAAATGCTCTTCCTCGACCTTGCAATTCATCCATACTTTTTGCATCTCCCACAACCTTCGCTGCACCAAGCGGCGATATCTGTGGAAGGCGACCTTGCTTGCATCGGTACAGCATTTGATGCAGGCACTGTGCAGCATATTCTTCCCTGCGAGCAGATTACAAATATCCTCGTCGTTGTCGTCAAACATATCCTAGTGCTGACGGTGTGAACGACCGAGGATGTCCAGGGCAGTGGACTGGGGGGGCGTTCCGCAACTGGCATCAATGTGTCTTCTCTGTGGCGTAGCCGTCTGGAGCCTGCGGTTCCTCCAGGCACCGTCCAATTAAATGCTTGTAGTCGGCTTTCTAAAAATCTCATGCCCAGTCTTCTCCCTCTCCGGGAAGTTAGCATTAACGATCGAGAATGTACGAGGGTAGAGCGGCGCTCGCCGGTCGTTTTCACGGAACTGACTCGACCCGTTGCGCCTTACAGGCTCTCTCTCGTGCTCGACCAACAGCCGCACAGCGGTGCAGGATATAGGCAGAATGTTATTACCGACAAAGACAGCCAGAGCGTGGGTGTAATAGGGATAACAATGCACAATGGTAGATATAACAGTTGCCATTTCGTCCGTCGCAAACAATGACGTCCAAAGCGTACTCGCTGCGCTTTGGCGCAGCAAGGAATTTGTTTATGCTGATAGTTGACTTGAACAGCATCTGCCACACTCTCTTCTTCCCCAGCCCAGCCAACCACCTAAACATACGGCGTCAGGACGAATGGGGCCGGATCAGACTGAAAAAGCCAATCCACCCCTCTACGTGTCCCACGCACGACCTGTTTCGCGCATGGTGGGCCAAAACTTCTCATGAAGGAGGAGGAGGTTCAGATTCCTACGCACGGCGAGCCCTATGGAGGCTGCATTAAGAACGAACCACTGAGGTGCGCCCTCTGCCCACCAATCGGTCATCCCACATGCAGAAGTTACTGACCACGAGGGCCGAGCTATCCCCTCGGTTGGCAGCTTTCGAAGTCACAATTTCCAACGCATGTTTGCAGCCTCAAAGTGCGACAAATTTGTCATGATGTGGCGTACGCTTAAGTGTCCTGGGGACGGTGTTCCTGTAGTCCACCTCACTCTCCCTTCCCTTCCCCATGCAGCCGTACCCTTTCAGAGCTAGTCAGTAATTTGATACTGGGATTGGATGTAAGCGGTTGACGCACTGTGAGCCTTTGCATAGGCGTGTCACCAGACCGCCCATTGTGAAGCATTAGTTGTGGGCAGCGCCGACTCTGCGTAGACTAGTTAACGCGTGTCGTGCCCTAACCTGATTTCCGTTTCGGCTTAGCACATCTATCTCGCTTCCTGCTGTAGGAGACACAGAATCAAGTACCATGATTCAGACGTACCTATGTGTTGGGGGTTATGCGATGACAAGGCGCACTTCAGGATTTTGGGTCAAAACCTGCCAAAACTAATCAAAAGTTTTATACACAAACACCTATTTGCCGAAATGCCCAGGAAAACAATTTCACTGCGAGACTCAAACATTAAAGTTGGATGGAGTGTCGGACAACGATACAGCCACGGCATCCAGACCTGTGATTGCTAATACATGTTCTGTCCCAGTGGTAGCTTGTTCAACTTCTTTGTAACAAGAACATTTATTTTTTTTCTATATTCAGCAGGAAAGCGAGACCCTCTACGTGTGTGCTTCAGATTTATGCGATTACTGTCTGCAAATATAATCGCAACTGTCACTCAGACGATTATAACCTAGAACCGAACCTACTGCCATACCTTAATACAGTACGTGACCCATCTCATGAAATCTGATAATGAAAACTGATGGGAGAATTTCCGGACGTCTTTAACATTGCGCCTTTTATTCACTAATCCACATCCTTCAATGAAATGTCCTTCTTTTTGCGGGAACTGTGTTTACGTAATTATATTAAGCAAAGTGTCAGTAAATTTTAGCGAAAATGGACGGTGGAATATATCCGTGCAATTTCTTATGCTAATAAATGTCCTAGACTTCGGTTACGCATCTGAGCGACTTTTTCATTTAAAGCATAGTAATTTACTTGCGAGAGTTTTAATAAACAGACTTAGCCGAACTTGAAAATTTATTTCATGTCCGATGTTAACCGTGGTAATCAGCCGGCTATCGCAAAGGATATTTTAAGAAAACCAGAAATTTTATCAATTTCTAAATGTTGAATTAGCAGACCTGTGTGATTTGATGCCCTGAATTCCACTGATAACGCAGATACGGATTCCTTCGTTTAAATGGGCTGAAATTATTTTGCCGTTTGGGAAATTCTACCTGATGTCACATAAATTACCGCCACCGAATGGTCATTTCCAGTTTTAAACATATGAAACACTATTTGTCATGTAGTGTATTTCCTGTGCACACATTGTTCAGAAAGAGAACGAGCAAAACATTTATAGTTTCATCAAAATATCAGTATGTATATGGGCGCTCTGCCGTGCATTCATAATCGAAGAGCGTGGTCTAAAGGCAAGCAAAAACAGTGAAAGTGGACTCGGTGTATAGAGAAAGGCACGGTCTTACGTTCACGGCAGAAAAATATTAGTATTGTTTAGGAACGTGAAAAAAACGGCCAAAAGTGTCAAAATTCTACTTGGCCTCACCGTGCAAAAATGCAAATTACACAGAAATCCGTCAACGGAGTGCAGTGATAAAAACTTGTTAAAAAGGTAACTTATTAAGAAAAGTTCTTTAATTGATCAAAGAATATTCGTTGCTGACTTTCTCAAAAATGAAATTTGATGTTTAAATGAGTCTTCGCATGTGGCCTAAAAGACCATGATCGTAAAAAGGAGCGCCGAACACTCACTAATTTATCAAATGTTTTTAATACTAATCTTATTCGTAAGTTCTCAACAGACAGGTTATTGAGAAACTGTCTTTATAGAAAATGGGGTAAAAACAGTAAAAATCATGAAGCATTCAGCAACATTTCGAGGTCGATCTGAAACTCAACGTAATCCAAAACGAACGAAAAGTGTAAATGAATTTAACGGAAGACAAATTCTCTTTATAAACACAAAATTATATGTTAACGATCACGCCTGTCAATTTTATTTAAATTTATTAGGCACCGACCGGCCTCATGTCATGTCCCCTTATGAAAACTCTTGTTCCTACGACGTCCCCATCAGTGAGATCAAGCAAAATCCAGTTTCTCTTATTGAACCAAATCTCATTTAACTTCAAGGATAACATGAATCCCTGGAAGACTGCTTTGGAATGTACACACAGAATGTAGGCAGTTGACAAACTGTCATATATGAAATAACACTAACTATTAAACGATATTTAGATGTAAACTTCACTGATACGCTATTATTAGAAGTTATTTTATTTCTACTTTTATATTTACAACGTTGTTGATATGAGAATACATTCTATACATCTGAAAACGAAGTTTCCTTAATTAGAGCCATTTCTGACGTCTTCGAGATATTCCGCTTTTCTAAAGAAATCGACATTTCTAAACAAGCCAACACTGCCTTTAATATTTCTTTTATGTTTTTAATTCTTTTTAACTTGTACTTAATTAACATAGACATTGGACTCATAAAATGGTGTCGGTTTGCGAGTGGTTGACAAGCATTCGTAGATTTGGACACATTTCACGAGTTAGGTCATTAACTGTATTTAAAAACCAAAGGGTTGTCCTGATTAAGATGCAGTTTATTAGTAGATGGGCACCCTGCTTTGCACAGGAATGAGAGAAGCCCTGTCAAACAGTCATTAACTAGATATGACATGCGTCTCACTGTGTTGTTAAATGTGTTGACGGCTACTTTTCGAGACTAGAGACTGGCCGAGTTTCCGGCCGAGGAAGACGCACTCACCAGCCGATCTTGGGCGCATGATAGAACGCTGAAGAGGATACCAAATGACGGACTGACTGGAGTTAATTACGTGTCTACCCGTGTCTTCCGGAAAGACTCTGCCATTGCATCCACTTACTTCGTTCAACTGCCCTCTGGAGATCTCAATTTTCAACTGAGAATTGTGCTTTTGGCATCCAAATCAATATTGCTCTGTGTATACACGCCTGAGTGCATTGCTTTTAGGAGTTTGTGCCACTCATTGGTGTAGAAGCAGAAGAAGAAGGTGCAATCACTGCAGCAAGAAGTTTATTGGCCTAACGTTACGGACTCTCATCCGAACCCATCATGAGTGACGTTTGCAGACGGTTGTTTAGTAAACGCCGGTTTTGTCTGATCTGACTGTATCCCATGCTTAGGCCATTCGTGACTACCTAAGGAAGATAGAATAATCTCTTTACTGCCGATTGTTCTCCTTGAATAGCTTTTGAGAAAGGTTTCCTTGTTTACTCATTGTAGAGTACACAAGACTATTCGCTCACATGCGCCTTTATGAATAGCTAAACAAAATCGCCATAAAAATGACCAAATCATCAAATATTTTCTCCTCGACAAATGCACCGCACATAAACACCTCTAAAATCCCCCATCACCGACACCTCTCACGTAGGTGGGAAGTATGCAGTTCGGCTCATCTCCTCATGTGGCTCCACCGTTGCACTTGAGATCCGAGCATTCTACCCCCTTCTTGAAGACTCAAAGCGTGCGCATGAGGGCGGGTCGTGTGTGTGGTCCGCGCAGACGGGCTATTCTTTGCACTGTTAGCCACCTCTCCCACTATCAACACCGGCTGGTTTGTTGGAACGCTGCGCCCTTCGCGGGCGCCTGTACATGCGCACCAGCAACGGCCCGCTATTCGTCCGCTCACATCCTCCCATCGGGCCAATCAGCTTCAAGTCCACGTCAGACGTGCTCTCGATCAAGGCTTCGTGATGCATACGCAGAGCTCCCGGCCCTGGACGTACCTTCGTCCGGCTGCTGACTCTCTCGCAGCTCCTCTTTAATTAGTCTCCACAGAATCCATTAGCCTGGCCCGGTTGACCGACTCGAACAGATACTGATGTATAGGCTAGAGTAGAACGAGAGGGGTTGACTATCATCGCATAAATGCTCACCGTAAATACTCTGGAGCGATTGAGACCATCATAATGCGCTAAATGCCGTGGCTTTGATGGTTGCCAACCGACGCTTCAACACAGACCATGCGATCGGCCCATGTGTGGCTTTGTATATTGAGTGGGCCAGTGCCAACCAAATTCCAAACTCTCCTAATTAACACTGCAATTTCATACAAGGCATAAACCCGGTCGGTCTCTTGTGAATCCGTCGCATTCAGACGGGTTAACAAGTGTCTGCAGAGGTAAGCAGCTATCCATCGCAAGCAAACTTACGCCCCAAAGGTATAGCGAACAATCCAATTAACCATTAATATGCCATTCAAAGAGCGACGATAGGGCTGTAAGTCTTAAAGATCAGACCACAGGCTTCTTTCTCTATCGTTCAGGTTCAGTTCGGATACCGCATACTCGACAAGGAAATCATACATGCAAAAGTAGTGTATTTTAACAAAAGACAAAGTGCATGTTCACACTCGTTTAAAGGACAGCATACAGTTAATGGGTTTTTCCGCATGGTTCATCTTACATAACACACCGGGTGGGAAAACCGGACATAAGCGCATTCCTCAAAACGGACAACAGATTTATTTCGACCTCCTCTGGCAACCAGAGGCTGTAGTAGAATTCATTGTAATGGACTGTGTGTTGAGGAAGTGCAAGTCCAGTGAAAATATGCAGACAGGGTCTGGGCTGGAAACCGTGAACGAGCACGGTGATTTGCACTGGGATGTTGCGGTAGGTAAAGATGCGCTTGCTAACTTTATGGAATCCTGAAATCTGAAAAGGAGCTCATATATTTGAAGAAAAGAATACACACACCTGGCAGATGAAGCTTACGTTGGTGGAGTCGATACGAAATTTGCAGAGATGTCGGGAACTCCATTCATCTGTTCTAACGAGGTTGCAGCTACCGCTCTTGCTGAACTGAAGGCCTTCGATGCGACGTTGGCAGCGAGGTCCATCTGCTGTTTTTATCCTGATGTTAAATGTTGAGGTTGAAGACATGTATGATTGCACAACATCCGTTAGATTGTCCGTCGCTTGCAAGGGGTCCGAACCTGCTACTTTAGAGACGGAACATAGTTAGAAAAGCCCGGAATGAGAGAACTCATATAGGGAAAATTTCGTAAATATGCGTATGGGTCTCGGTTTAATATGTTCTACATTCGTCAAACTATCGCAGCATTTAGATTAGCTAGTCGAATCACCTGTTTTAAAAGCCATGCCTATTGGCAAACGGCATCATTTGTCCTTTTGTATCCTCATGGAAATAAATAAATAGTGAAGACTAACTCTGCGAACTAACTGTCGATTAGGTTGATTTGGTGTTGCAGTGGATGGCTAACAAACATAACTAGATTTACATGGTTTATTCGCGCATCTGCTAAAAGCGTACGTAAAATATCGCATAGTTGACAGAACGCGATAGTAAAATCTGAGATTTTCATTCACGTACTTCAGGACTTACGTTTACTTCCAGTGCAGCCCAATGCCAAACATGCATAGAAACATAGTGCAGAGAAGAGGGTAGGCAACATTTTCTAATGGACTGCTGAAACCGGCTATTCATATACATATATGTGATTTCTGCACCAGCCAGTCTACTGACCTGATGCAGTCGGCTACTGTGAGGCTGTGAGTGGCTACGCAGTGACAGTCGAGGCCTAGTTTCAGATGTGATGGCTCACATGAGTTAGGGCAAGGATCGCAAGTATATCGCTCAGCGTCGGTGTAAATCGCATAGTTGTTGTGTCTATGTCGATCAGCTAGTAACTGCGTGAAGCAGAGTTGACAGACGGTCTTGTGCACATAAAAATGTGCCTGATCGAATTTTCTGCGCCCCCGCTGTTGTAGACATCGTCGGAGTCTGCGATAGAACTGTCACTGTGTTCCAATAGCCACTGAGTACGGGATGAATTTATATCGAATGTAATATTCTGATGCATGTCGCCAGGAAAGGCAATGAAGCAGCAGAGGCCGTGAGGTGGCGAAGAGGTGGGGTGCATGTCATTTAAATGTGAAACTCAAAGAATTAATTGGGCGGAGGATGAAGCATACCAAATCGGTAGAGTTTCGATGGTTCCTTTGTATGTTCCCCTGTTTGTTGCACCAAAATCAACAACTTTGAGAATGTTCTCTATTGACACTGCCGTTACTAGTGTGTTATAATATATACAAGGAATGTCGTCTGGGATATCGATTTTTTGAAATTTCTGCCCAGACTTATCTGATGTTACTGATATCTGCATCCCATGTGCTTGTGTCAAATGGCGTCAGCCCTCGTACGCGTGAAACCACGTTGACAGTTGTTGCTCCTATTGCTGTTGTTATCAGGTCAAGCCTGCTGACCCGCCTGCACGCACGTCCAGAAGATCGCCAAGGTTGAAGCTCCGACTAACTCGCTCACTCAGTCTGCCGTATGCATTAAATAAATACAGACCACTTGGATGTCAGTTTCCCTAAAATGAAATCTGAGAAAGTGCTAGCTGACGTAGCTGACTGACTAATAAGGTATCAGAGATTCTGCGCCTATTAATTCGGCCGCATTCCGAATTATCTCCGATCTGTTGGCTGTCTACGGCGGAGCGTATAAAAAGCCGTATTACATATTTGCTCAACGGACGATAGGCCTTTTAGTGGAGCCTTGGAAGTTTGAGATTTATTGAACCTGCCACGATGAGTTTGCCCAAAATTGGTGAAGCATGAGGCATACCATTCCTAACTAATAAGTTCCTGCAGCACAAAATTTGGCATTTCCTGTCGCTATATATGCATTTCAGTCTGTATGCAGGCTCAGGTAATCACTTCACAAGTACGAACACGTTTTCCTCGTGTAATATAACTAGGGATGTAAATAATTCGACTTGGTTATCTGCGGTGCAGTTCATAATCTGCTAACATATGATTAATTCGTAGTTTGGACAAATTTCGACGAAAATTTGGGATACCTGCCTCCCCATCTGTTGACGCCCCGCGCACACCTACGCCTGATATATGATGCTCAGTTCTGTGCACGGCTGTTATATTTGTGGCCTCTGCAACAGACCACGAGATAGATATGTTTGGCATTACTTCGGCAACGCAGAAACAGCGCAGCCGACAACGACTTTCCCGTATGGGGGGTATGTTTTGGCACGCCTATATGCAGGCACCCACTACGTCAACCACTTTCGCCCAATCCCAGCATCGAAAGGCAGACTGGCTCGGACAGTGTACTGGTGCAAACCAGAACGAATGGGGGGGAGTGAGATTGACCCTAGGTACGCCGTCTCCATTGCACTTAAGCACACGCCTCAACCCTACATACTTGTCGCGCTTTGAGGCTGCAAAAATGCACTACAAGTCGTGAATGACGTCCAGGGCCTCCTTCCAAATGTGGCTTCTGTTGGGAGTGCCTACACTCCCAAAAACAAGAGCAGACCAATCAATGGAGATCACGTGCGTTTGCTCTCTCTCTACCGCACTGTCATCTCAATCAGGCGCTTTCCCATTGGCTGCTCCCCTCTTCCCGAAGGTCATTGGACCGAGTGCCAGCGAACCACGCTAGCGTGTGATAAATATGCGTCACCCTTACCTAGACTTGACTTGCTAATACGTGTTTGCTAATACACGTTCCGTGGCCAGCAGTGTGTTCTTTGTCTGCTGCTTTGATTGGGAACCAGGGCCGAGTGCGCATACGCTCCACGGAATTTCAAGTACCAGGCGGGTCATAACAAATTGGCGACGCAGTTTCTCAACTACAATGGCTGACGAGTACGCAGACTTGAAGCAGATGTTGCAGCAGCAGCTGAAGCTGATGGACGCACTCACCGTCAAGCTATCCAATTCATCCATGGGCCAATCAAGCGCGGCTGGTGGTTCACAATCTGTTGATCACATTGCCGGCAGCATCACCGAATTCTTGTATGACCCGCAGGCCCATATCACCTTTGATTCCTGGTACAAGCGATACGAGGACTTGTTCTCTGTCGATCTGGCTGCCCAGGACGATGCATGGAAGGTCCGACTTCTACTTCGCAAACTGGGTCCGGCTGAACACGAGCGTTATGCAAACTTCATCCTTCCCAAGAATCCCCGGGAAGTCGCTTTCAAGGACACGGTTCAGACGTTGTCGCAGATTTTTGGTGAGCAATCATCCCTCTTCAACACTCGATTTCAGTGCTTGCAACTGTGCAAACGAGATTCCGATGATTTCATCACGTACGCGGGCATTGTTAATCGTGAGTGTGGGCGTTTCCAACTCGGTTCTCTCACTGAAGACCAGTTTAAATGCCTTATATTTATCTGCGGCCTCCAGTCCCCCAAGGATGCTGATATCCGGACACGTCTCCTGTCCAAAGTGCAGCAGAACAACTCTACCACACTCCAAGAGCTGGCAGCAGAGTGTCAAACGCTGATCAATCTCAAGCACGACTCTGCAATGATTCAGAACCCGGCCTCATCTTTCTCAGTCCATACGGTCACATCGACCAAATCGCATCCTGTTACACGGCCCAAGCAAGTGTCCAAGTCGAGATCTCCGCCATCTCCTTGTAGGCACTGTGGCGCGTGGCATTTCCACCGGGATTGCACTTTCCGCCAGCATCGCTGCCAAAGCTGTAATCAGGTGGGACACCGTGATGGGTTCTGCAAATCATTACCAGCTTCTGGAGGCAAGCCAGCCCCCGCCACTCCTAATTCCAGGCACCGTTTCCGGTCAAAACGCAAGCCCAAACCCCAGTCCGTGGGTAATTCTCTCAGTCTTTTGGCCGCTTTCCAGCTCAATGCGTCTGGTCGTAGAAAATTTGTTGATGTCTTGCTCAATGGCCATGCAGTTCGTCTACAGCTGGACACTGCCTCAGATATCACCATCATCTCTGAGAGACTCTGGCAGTCCCTTGGCAGCCCAACGATGCAGCCAACTTCCCAGTCCGCCACAAGCGCGTGCGGTGGTCTCGTACAGCTAATTGGGAAGCTGCAATGCTGTGTGTCGTTCCGCGGTACCAGCATCACTGCGATCTGCTACATCACCAAGTCTGATCTAAACCTACTTGGTCTCGACTGGATTGAACAACTTGGGTTGGCCGATATGCCGCTCCGCATTGTTTG
This sequence comes from Spirometra erinaceieuropaei, assembly GCA_902702965.1. Taxonomy (NCBI): domain Eukaryota; kingdom Metazoa; phylum Platyhelminthes; class Cestoda; order Diphyllobothriidea; family Diphyllobothriidae; genus Spirometra; species Spirometra erinaceieuropaei. The sequence continues at coordinate 433,886 of CACRXP010000469.1, read as the reverse complement.
CAGTCAGGTGCAGATTCCCGCTGTGCTTGCAGACCAAGCCAAGGACATTCTCCAACGGTTTGCTCCAGTGTTCCAAGACGGCCTGGGTCGTTGCACATACACTCAAGCCGTGCTACATCTGTCTCCTGGAAGTCAACCAGTCTTCCGTCCAAAGCGACCAGTCCCATATGCAGCCCTACCACTTGTCGAGGCTGAACTGAAACGTCTAGAGGAACGGGGAGTTCTGGTTCCTGTATCCTACTCCGCCTGGGCCGCTCCAATCGTTGTGGTTAAGAAGCCCAATGGCTCGGTCCGCATTTGTGCTGACTTCTCCACCGGTCTCAATGCCGCGCTGACGCCGAACTGCTATCCACTACCGGTTCCAGCTGATCTTTTCACCCTGCTAAATGGTGGCACTTGCTTTGCCAAGTTGGATCTCGCTGATGCGTATCTGCAGATCGAGGTCGCCCCAGAGTCGCGCGAATTGTTGACCATCAATACCCACCGCGGTCTGTTCCAATACACCAGGCTGCCCTTTGGTGTCAAGACCGCCCCGGCCCTATTTCAACAAACGATGAACGCAATGCTCTCCGGCATCCCTGGCACAGCTGGGTACCTGGACGACATCATCATCGTGGGTCGCTCCCCTGCCGAGCTGCAAGACCGAGTGTGCGCAGTACTCGAACGCGTGCAGGAATATGGCTTTCGTCTAAGGGCCGAGAAGTGCCAATTCTTCCTCGACTCCATCAAGTACCTTGGATTCGTTTTTGACGCCAATGGTCGCCATCCAGATCCTGAAAACATTCGGGCCATCCAACGGATGCCTGCCCCCAAGAATGTATCGCAACTTCGTTCGTTCCTTGGCCTGATCAG
>CACRXP010000469.1:392676-420755 GCA_902702965.1 Spirometra erinaceieuropaei | reverse complement strand
TGTCCGTGAACACATGAAGACGATGGAATCAATGTCAATATCTGTTGATTTGCAGTGACCCTACTTCGGCGTGCCTGTTGCAACGCTGTGCCTCTCGCGATTGCCTGCACGCACTTGCCTGGTTTTCGCCTGCTCACAGCTCTCTAACTTGCTAATCATGTTCAGTGCCGAGTCGCACGTGCTCTCGCCTAAGGTGCTGTGACGTATTCGCCGCTCTCCACACAGTCAACTGACGGGATAACTCGGGCCTCGCAGTCGGTCCCGTGGATGTGTGAGTGTGTGTTTGTGTGGAATAACCGACGGGTGGACTGGGATTGGGAGTGCTGTGACTCCTTCTTAAAGTGGCCTCTATGACACTCCAACACATGGGGCTCCCAGGTGATGTGATGATACGATGTTTACCGTGCCAGCCATCAGGTGTAGGTTAGGGGGGAGGAGAGAGCACGGTCGATGTTTTGCAAGTATGCTATCACTATAGACGCGCAAGATTGGAGCAGTCATCTTAGCAGCTAACCGAATAGCCACTGTAAAAGCTAATATATGGACCCGCAAGATTCAAGTGCTACGCACCAGTGACGCCAGCACCCAACCCCTGCCATCGTGTCCACATTGTCAATGGACATTACGGGCACGGATAGACTTCGTTGACGCCAGTGAAATGTCAACACTACCTCTCATCTCGCAACACGTCACCATTAGCAACATCAGTGAGGACCCTCCTACCGTCCCGAAAAACATTGCCACCTATGCGCCTTGCCACCACCACCACCACCACCACCACCACCACCACCAACACCACCACCACCATCATCATCAATGTACATTCAAATCCGGCCTCTCGCATTTACGACCGCACTTTCACACAGGGCACGGGCCTGCACGATCAATTGTGAAAACATCGTACTCAAATCTGTTAACCAGTGTCTGGAGGGATAGGCACTTACTCCTCACAAGCAGGCTTACGCCCCAAAGATGCGTTTAACCATTCGTGCACAGTGGAAAGGACGAAATTAGAAGCTACCGACCCTAACAATCAGATCACGGCTTTCTGTCTCTTGCATGCAAATTCAGTGCCGATACAGCATAACCGACAAGTTTATCATATAAGCGCACGAAATGTTTTTTTAACAAAAGTCGGAATTGGTGTTTTCATTCATTTAAATGAAACCATGCAGTCCGCTGTAAATCGGTCTTTCCGCGTGGAGCATCTTAAATGACACACTGGGCAGGAAAACCGGACATGAGTACATTCCTCAAAATGAACAACAGATTTATTTCGACTTCCTCTGGCAACCAGAGGCTGTAGGAGAATTCATTGTAGTGGGTTATGTGCTGGGTAAATGCAAATCCAGAGTAAATATGCAGACAGGGTCTGGGCAGGAAGTGACGAACGACCACGGTGATTTGCACTGGGATGTTGTGGTAGATGAAAATGTTCCTGCTAACTTCCCTGAGTTCTTCAATCTGAAAGGAACTCATATATTCAAAGAAGAGGATGCACGCACCTGACAGATGAGGCTGACGTTTGCAAAGTAAATATGCATTTGACAGAGATGTTTGGAATACAAATTTTGCGCTTCTGTTCTAACCAGGTTGCAGGTACTGTTGTTGCTGAACTGAAGGCCTTCAAGGCGGCTTTGACAACGAGGTTCATTCGCCGTTCCAATTCCGACGTAATTTGTTGAGGTGGAAGACATGCATGATTGTACGACCGTTGTTAGATCCTCAGTCACTTGCGGGGGGCCCGAACCTGCCAATTTGTAGGCGGCACATTTTTAGACCACCCAGTGATGTCTGGGCACCTACGGGGTCAGTTCCGTACTCACATATGTTCGTGCGTCTCCGTTTAATATGTCCTGCAACCGTAAAACTTTCGGAGGAGTTGACCTAACTAGCGAAACCTCGTGTTTTGGAAATTATGTTCATTTGCCAAGAGCATCATTTGTCGTTTCGCATCCTTGTGGAAATATATAAACATGGCGAACCTTTCATGAGGATATTCTGGCAACCAACATATTGTCATGAAAGGTTCGCCAGAACCTTCCAAGTCACCATCATCACGCAACAAGGACAGGCCGCTCCGAGAACAGTGCCTAGTAATACAGGGACTTCGGTAGCCACACGCAGACGCGTCTAAGGAACGCGTTCTAGCGGATCTGGGCTTGTTCCAAGGTCTTCTAAACACAATGCTTCAACCCAACGAATAAATGTCAATTTTAAAACCTCGGAAAGCGCACTACTGAACCCGCTATCCCACCGTATCTTAAGCCTCTCCAAATTGCTCTGAGTTTCAAAGAGCATGTTAATCTCATCCTCTCATAACGTTTTCAGTTAAATGCTTCCCACCAAGGAATTTGATTTCAGTCGGATTACGCAACGCCGGAGCGGCTCAAACGCTGGTAGTTAGTTCAGGAGCTCAGGCTGCGAAAGGGGAGTGGTGAACAAAACCTGGTTATTTACAACAACAAAAACTGGATAATCCCGTGACCGTCCCGGTTTATATGGACCCATCCCGTGCGTATGTCGCCACAGCTGAAGTAAATGACAAAGGCGGTGGCATAGACGGCTTACCAAAGGCAAAAACTAAAATGCCTATATTCCAATACGCAAAGACTGCTATTTAAATTGTATGAGCTTAAGATCTACGTTAACCAAACCTTACCAGATGTAATATCCACAACTGAACTGTGGCTGTCCGCCAACGTAGACGATAGAGAATTCTCTCTCTCCGGTTATCACTTGTTCAGAAAGACCAAACAGTGCCTTTTTACCCGGTCGAAAAGCGCCCTCACACAGCCCCGTTTGTGCACCAATGGGTGGTTGCTACGATAGCTGAGGACCTGGGTTGTATTGGTCGCATTTCTGTACACTGTAGAGCTGAGTTTACCATCAGATATGCCGCGTGACAGACGACCGACCAAATTATGGTATCCTTCGACGTGTCTCACTTTTCACGTCCATCCCGTCAGTCTTGGCGTGCGACGTGCTGCACAAATGCCTCGAAGAAAAGTACGACGAAACGACAGGGTCCCTAAAGATCCAGCACCTAATGCAGCTCTTTGCATTCTGCCAACGAACCTTTTTCACCTTCGATGGCAGAACATACGAACAAATCACAGAAGCCCCCATGGGTTTCCCAATATTCAACCTAGTTGCGGAAATGACCCTACAAGAGCTGGAAGAGGTTGCTTTCAGCCATTACAATCCTACGTTTTGGCGCCGATACGTGGACGGTACATTCGTCTTTTTAGAGAAGGACAGGCTATCGGGTTTTCAACACCTGCTTAACAGCATCTTCCCCGACATTCAATTTACAAGAAAAGATGAGGAGACCGATAAATGACCCTACCTTGACGTACTCGTCACGCGCACATCTGATGGTAAACTTAGCCCTACAGTGTACAGAAATGCGACCAATACAACTCAGGTCCTCAGCTATCATAGCAACCACCCAGTGGTGCACAAACGGGGCTGTGTGAGGGCGCTTTTCGACAGGGTAAAAACGCACTGTAGCGAGCCCGAAGGAAGGATGCAAGAACTACGGCATCTCAGGAACCAATTGACAAAGAACGGCTACCCAACTAGTTTCATCAGCCGCTGCATACGCACACACCAACGACGGACAAACGGAAGTGAGACACTAACAATTTGGCACTCCCTACCGTACACAAAGAATGTGTCCGAGGCCACAGAACGCATTGCGTAAGAGTTAGGCGTGCGCATCGCTCATCATCCGGCGGCTACCATGCGTAGCAGAATTATGAAAATGAAAGATCGGCTAAACGCAGGTGAGCAGTCGGGCGTAGTCTATCAAATCCCGTGGCACAACTGTCCTTACCATTACACAGGCCAGACAGGACGACGTCTCAGCTCACGAATACTTGAGCACAAACGGGCCGTGCGGAGAGGTGACCCACTATCTCAAGTCGCCACTCACACGCTGCAGGAAGGCCGTGATTTCGACTTCACCGACACGCGGATATTGGCACGAGCCGGGAATAAGACGGGGCGAGAACTGTTGGAGGTGTGGGCGTCGGGAACCAACTCTATCAATAGACACACCGATTTGCCTGCGTGTTATCACGCCCTCCGTCCCCGCTGCCAGGTGGCTCAGATCACATCGCCGTGAAGTACAAACGCCGTTACCACGACGGGGGACCATTGTGAGCCAGGCAGCACAAACCAGACGAAGCCACGGACTTAATCCCCCCCCCTCACGGCACAACATTACAAATGTTCACACGTTGCTGCACTCTAGGATTCTCTGATGATGAACTCCTGTTCGAGTTCATATGCTAAGACCAATAAAGCTACCGTCCCAGTGATCGGGTCTTCGTCTTCTTTTAATCAAAAACCTGGGGTGCACATACTCTCTTCCATTCATGATAAATTAATTTGCATAATTTAATAGTGCATATGTAAATTGCGTAATGAAAACTACCATATAGTTGAAAGAACATGATAGTACCTCAGAACTTACGTTTATTTTCAGGGCAGCCCAATACTAAGCATGTGCACAAACACACTGCAGAGAAGAGGGTAGGCAACATTTTCTAATGGACTGCTGAAGCCGGCTATTCATATACAAATATGTGATTTCTGCACCAGCAAGTCTACTGACCTGATGCAGTCGGCTATTGCAAGGCTGTGAGAGGCTAATCAGTGACGGCCTAAAACTAATTTCAGGTGTGCCAAGCTTGCATCAGTTGAGGCAATCTCGCATTGCTGATGGGAATCGCATAATTTTCGAGTCTTTGTCGACCAGTCACAAACTGAATGAAACAGAGGCGACGGGCAGTCTGGTGCGAAAGAATATTTGCTTGATCGACTTTTCCAAAATCTAGCAAAGGTCAGTCCTTCTCAAATGTTGCATTCGGAATCTAATTATAATTGGCTGTCAATTTGTAGCACTAATTTGCCTGAGCGTTACACAATTAATTTTTTGCGCAGTCGTCATCTTCAAAGAAAGAGTGGTTGCAAGACGTACACCTTAGACGTCTTTCTCATTTCGGAGATTAACAACAACTACTGATTCGGAAATACTTACGACTCCATATCTTCAAGGCGCGATCACGCCTCCGGTCCTCTTAATTGTATTTTGACATCAGATCCGGACGGGTCAGGGAAGAAAGTGTGCAGTAGATGCCGCGCAAGTAAACTACCACTATAAACGAATTCAAGAGCAAATCACCGTTTCGGCGTCCACCCTGTTGTAATGTATACGATGGACATCGTCGAAGTCGACGGTCGAACTGACAGTAAGCTGCAAGGAACACTGAATTTGGAATGAATTTATAGCGAATTTAAGGTTCAGATGTATATTTCCAGCAAACGCAATGCAGCAGCAACAGAAGCCGTGAAGTGGTGAAACAGAGGAAGGTTCATGTCACCTAAAACAGAACATTGGGCAATTCTGTCATGTTTAATTTCCGAGAAAATCAATTAGAGAACTTGGAGTAGTTTCATTGCAACAGATCTTTTCAGATTCGGCCCGAACCCCTAGCAGCTGCGCCTGGCAACAGCACAAGATTGGCCGAATCACGCGTGTCTGGGGTTTTAGCCAGTACTTGTGCTGTCAGTATACTAGAGGAATTTATTGGGAGAAAGATAAAACATGCCCAATGCGTACGGTTCTCTGATATTTTCATCAAAAACAAACAAGCACGGAAAGTACTGTACTGATGTTGTCTTTACATACATGTTATGGTGTAATAGCTTTTAAAATACAAGGTCTTCCGCCTGGGACATTCAAATCTTTTCGAAACTTTGGCCCAGACAACTCGGACAGATGTAGTTAAAGTTACTGATGGCTGGATTCCATGTGTTTGTCCGGGTCCGGATGGGTGGGGAGGCGGAGGTTGTGCAGCAGATGCTGCGCAAGCCTACTGCCATTATGAATCAATTCACGCACAAGTCGCCGTCGCTGTATCCACCCCCTTGTGGTACATACGACGGACCTCTTTGGAATCGACGATCAAACTGTCACTATGCTCCAAGGACCACTTAATGCGGACTGAACTGATAGCACAGTTAAGGTTCATATATATATTTTCAACAAACGCAATGCAAGATAATAAGTCGGGAAGTGGTGGAACGGAGGGCTGCATGCCAGGCAGCCGGTACGATTTTCGATGGTTACATTGTGTATTTTCCGATTTTTTAATCAAAAATAAACAATAATAGGAAAGTACCCTACTGGTATTCTCACTTCTAATATGTCATAGTGCATTTGCCATTTACTAAACATGGTCCTTCGCCTGCATGCTGTACGGGTGGTTTTTTGCCATTGGGGTTAGGTTAAGAATTAGGTTGATGACCAGATTTACAGTAGATGTGCTAACTCATGAAATGTCAACCAAAATTTCGAAATCCGTTCTCGTTTCGAAAAAATAAATTAAGTAGTGTTGTAAAGCTAATCATGATGCAGCATAAACCTATAATGATCCAGTTACCTCAGGGTGTCGGCTTTCGAAAGAACATATTTTCGGCTGCATGCAAGATCTATACTCTGCAAAAAATGACTACTTAATTAGCATGCAATTTTCTCATTCATTTTCGATGCCCCTAAAAATTCAATTATATTTCATGAAAAACGTGCATAAAAATATTCATTCTTTTACTTATTCGGTAGAAAATCACGTCTTCTTCCAATTTCAGACTAAAAAGAAGAGTATAATTCGGTTTTAAAAAAGCTTCTAATTGTGAGATTTTTTAATACCTTTAAATGGCCGTTCATGAAACGTCATGTATCTGCATTTACGAATGTGGATTGTAAAGTTAACAATATTGTTCAAATCCACTGCTTAATTTTATGAACCTCATATGGTCTCCTCTTAACACCGTAGAGAAATGCATGGTTTTCCGTACACGGAAAATATACAGCTTGTAGTTTTGAAACCCTGAATGCAAGTGTAACAGCAGGTCGGGTTCAAAATAATTCGGGCATAAGAAAAGTTTTTTAAAACCGAATTGTACTCTTCTTTTTAGTCTGAAATTGGAAGAAGACGTGATTTTCTACCGAATAAGTAAAAGAATGAATATTTTTATGCAGGTTTTTTATGATGTAGAATTGAATTTTCAAGGGCGTCGAAAATGAATGAGAAAATTGCATATTAATAGCGTAGTCATTTTTTGCAGAGTATAGATCTTGCATGCAGCCGAAAATAAGTTTTTTCGAAAGCCGACACCCTGAGGTAACTGAATCATTATGGATTTATGCTGCATCATGATCAATTTCACAACACTACTTAATTTATTTTTTCGAAACGAGAACGGATTTCGAAATTTTGGTTGACATTTCATGAGTTAGCACATCTACTCTAAGTCAGTTCTACCGATTCCCACAAGCACTACAGCAGTTATTTTATCTAGACTAACTAAAGACATTCTGTAGTTATTTACCATACTCACAACACAGGTAGAATCTAAATGTCCAGACACGCGTGTTTCGCCGATCCTGTGCCGCTGCTTGACGCACCTGCTGAGGGTTTGGCTCATTAGTGAGTCCCCAAGCCTCAGGCAGCGGCACGAGATCTGCGAAACACGCGTGTCTGGTCTTTTAGCTTCTGCCTATGGTTTGATCATGGCAAATAATTACACAATTTTATACTACTGGCTGCCTTTTGGTGGTTTGTGAATATTGCGCGGTTATTCCGCAGTAGCTGATGGACTTCAGCCCAACTATTAAATTTCGGGCCGTGCTTGAAAAGGTTTGTTACGAAGGATTTACTTCAAGTTCGCACATCAATTTCTTCGGAAAGTAAACAAGGTAAAGACCAAATCAAACTGCACTGATGAGTTCACGTGTAGTTGCGGATGCAAATAATTTGGTCGCACTCAAAACCAGTTGACCACTTTTTCAGTTAAACATATACCGAAATGACTGCTAAGGGTGGAAAATAAAGTGTATAGGGGTTAAATTACCAGACACCTGGTAGACAGTGGCCACATGCAGAATAACATAACCGACAAAGACAAGGGAGACTGAAGAGTTGAGGCATAAAAACACTTCCAGCAAATGCATGATGTCCATGGACGAAGAGTCACTTTTTTCAAATGGAATCACTTGATGAGACGATAGATATCACATCCGCTCATGCGTCTGAAACCCGTCTTTCACACGAAAGCACGCCGACACGACACCGTGAGGTTGACTGACACTTGCTGCTGCTGCTGTCGGATCAGACCTGTCGACCCGCGAGACGTGATAACCACATAATCAAGCCCACCAACAGCCATGCCTAAAGACAAACGGTCATTGCAATCAGGCGTCTGCAAACAGGGTCGTATGCACAGGTGCCAAGATTCACACTCCGACTGGGTCAACCCAAAGTCGCTCATAGCGTCAAGCGAGGGAGTGACTGTGCGCTTTCTATCAACAGCATACAGGCCCCCTAGGTGTCGCTCTCTCTACAATAAATCAGGGCCTGATACTGGCTGATACGGTTAGTGGACGAATTTTGAGCGGGATATCAAAGTTGTAAATTTATGCCCGCATGAGTTTCCATAAAATTGGTGAACCATGAGGGGGAACCTGCCGAACTGACTGGTTCGTGCAGCACAAAATTAACTGTTTCCCGTAACGACGTTACCAGTTTCGTTTAATTTAAAATCAGTCTATTTTTGAAAATCGTTTCTTGTTTATTTTTTTATTATCCCGTTCACTATCCTTGCCATGTAAGAGCGTAAGATACGACTTTCGACAGGAATTTAATTATTGTCTGTATTTTCCTGCATTACACCCACTGTCCGTCTTTCGTCTTGACCCACCCGTAAAACCCCTGTTGCCACGAATCCCGTAGGATACGGTTCACATGCTAATTAAAGTTAGTTGGGGTTCCACAACCTACCGTTGTTAAAAATTCTTATAGGTTAGACTGCTAGCCACATTCGCTGACAACCCATTGGGTCCCAAGACGGGCTGTCGCAGGGATGCGCTGGATTAAAATAGGAGCCAGCTTGGCTCACGGCACGAGGTAATACGGCTACTCATTATGATCATTCACAGGGAACATCTGCCGATGTTCTCTCTGAGCATAATTTGGAAAAGCATGCAGGAATTTGGACTTCACTAACAAGCATCCATGATCAAGCCGCTGTTAAGTAGAGAACGTTGTTGTTTACTAAGAAGTATATTAAATACCGTCCCTGAATCTGGAGGAGCATTTACTTCTGCGATATGTTCTTCTTCTATGAAATCGGCCCAGATGATCATAGGCGGAAAGAACTTCCCAAAGCAATAAACTGGAATAACGAAAACCTTAAAGATCTGTCGACGGGTAAGTTGTTTGGATGGTTATTAAACTCGGAGAGCGGCCAATCTGGCGGTCGACTAGGCACACCATTAACAGCAAAGTGTTCGTCAACATTGTAAAGAATGTTTTCGACTACAACGACATCCACCGACACCGACTGGACATCGTCATTTTACACAACAATACTCCTGTCCATCGTTCTACATATGTATGACTACTATAACGCTTTCAATCGTAATCTGACTTTTTAGACAACAGTCGGCCTCTTCGCAAGTGGCTGAAGTCAATTTTATCCTTACCAACAGCCCGGATCTCAATGCCATCGAACGGCTTTTCACGCTTTTTAAAAACATAGGCACAATGTGAATGAGAAACTTTCAATGCAAGAAAATCATGTTTTTTTGCTAGATAATCACGATCCCCTATAGACAACCTGGCTATCTCCATGCCTGACAAACTTTCTGTTTTGATAAATGCAAATGGATAATCGAAAAATACTGATCTTTTGTACTTGTCTTTATTTTTTCATTATTTTGCCCATTTCATGCATTCCCCTTCATTATGCACCCCTTATAGTTAGGTCAATTTGAGCGATATGTAATAGTGTCATTTCCTGAAATTCCAGTTTTTAGTGAAAATTATTTATTTTTACGTTAGTAAATAATTATTTAAAAAACCCAACCATGTCTTCTTTTTAAGAACAGCGGTTTTCACTTCCGAATACCTTTAGGGAACCCAGTTTGGATAGATTTTGTGCTATAGCGATTTTCTTGTACTAACTCACGACATTTCACGAGGTAGCACACCTACTGTAGATGTTGCCGAACGCGACCATCGAAATGTCGAGGCTGTTTCTTGTTTCACCTTGTTTCATTCCATGTACTAACCGATCACTGCGGCAACTTTACATGAAGTATTGCCTGATATCTCCCAGTTGAGTAAGGTGTTGAATCGCGGTCTTATAATAGATTGAATAGTTTATCTTGTACACCGAGCAGATATTTATTTGATGGTAAACATTTGTTGGCTAATTCCCCAGTTTAAGTCTTCGTAAGGGCATTAGCATAAGTGGTCAGATGCTAATCTGAGGTACAGTAGGCAACGTAGAATAGGTAGGGCGAATGACTCTAAACATCTGCGGCCAGCCGCAGGATCCAGTCATAGGGGAAAGGGGATAATAGACGTTTTACGGGTGGGACATATCGGTGGTAGGTGACCTGATAAAAAAATCAAGAAGAAGACGTAAAATATTCGTTTCCGTCTCGTAAATCGTTTAATAAGCCAACATACAGCAACGGGGAGTGGGAGCGATAATTTTAAAAAATAGACAATATATAGATTTTGAAGAATAGGACACTTTGCGTAAGCCGCCCCTGGGTAGCTATCAGCAGATGAGGAATCCAAGAAAAGGTCAACCAATGAGAGCTAAGAGGGATGCGTGAAGGAGGCAACCGCACCGTAATTTTGTGTACGATTTTGCGATGTCATTGAAAGCTACACAAACGAATTTTGACCAAATCGGTACACATAGTGAAATTTGGAATGTGTCTGCGACGGACGACCGGACCTATACGATCGCTTCTCAAGTCTCTGAGCTTAGGTCATCGTAGGCAATAGTAAGTTGAGGAGTAATATCTAAGTTGGAGGACGGAAGCGATCGTTTCTCAACTCACTGACCCTAGCTCATGCGAGGTATTGAAAAACTGAGGGGGTAACGCCTGCGACGGCCTGAAAATGCTAAGTAAGCTAATAGGTTATCAAATTCCACACGGAAAATATGTGCTTCAAGGTAACTCAACGACCGCGAACAAACAAAAACGGAAGGGTCAGAGCGAACACAAACTCCGTGTCTAGGGCAGTAACCAACAACCTACGACATACTTAAAGAAGTATAGTAGGCAGTTGTTTGTATGCAACAGATGCTTGGGGTCCTACAAACTACCCTCATCCGTCAGCGATTCAGACCTGGACTACTCAATCACTTACCTGTTGAAAGAAATTCACAAGATTTCATAATATTTCTCTGGAAGCGCAATAGGAAGCCGACACGATGATATTCTGGCAGGATCACTCGACTTGATTCAGTAATGAGCACATGCTTTGAGGTCGCTATCGGCATACTTAACTACGTTATCCACAATAAATGTCCACTTTTTTTCAAAGTAACCAACCTACATTTGCATATCGCGCTGATAGGTGAGTATAAATAAAATACACTGAGATCTCGCTGGCAATATGTGACCATGTTTTAAATTCTCAGGAGAACGTCTAGCTGGATTTACACTTGTCTTTCACTAACCTAGAATATTGTTGACGCAGACACTTGAATATACCGTATGACTTAATTTGCCATTAAATGAGTATAATATAGCGTCCTTAGGCGCATCTAATCTATAAAATATATGTGAATTAATACGGTCATCGTAAACCAATGGGAAAAGGCATACTGGTAAGAAGTCATTTTTTTACTCAAGGCAGTGTATACAGAAGGTCGAAAAGAAATGCATTCAAACGGAAACATCCTTGCGAGTCTGAAATTGTATAGGATTATGTTGCATGATAATTCATATTATGACCCCATCTACCTAAACTCTTCTGGTCTAAAGCGCCTGATGGTCAAAATTACAAGCCCACCCGGGTAATGCTTCTGGTATGTTAGTTAAATATGCATACAATGTGGTTGTTGGTATCCCTCTCAAAAATCAGTCTCCTCTCCAGTCTCTGAAGAATGGCCTTGAACATGTCGATGTATGGCCGCATGAAAATGGTCTTGTAGTGAATAATCAAAAATCCTTCCAGTGTATCTTCCGACTGCGATCCTCCCCTAGTCCTGAATCATTTGACATCTTTCCTAAGGAGGTATTATCTTTTAGGTACCTAGTGTTATGTTCTCATCAGTTCTTAGTTTTGTCCACCATATTGCGACCCTTTCCAGTAAGGTGCGGAAACTTCTTTATTACATTCGTCGTTTACGTCCCTACCACGCACCTCAACCCTTGATCTTTATTGTTCTCCTGTCGCTTTTACTACTTTGCTCAAAAAACATCTGTTCATATTTAAACGAGCCCTCCAAATGTTCTCTTCTGCTGCCGGTGTTTCTTAATTCTTTTAGTCGATATTATTGCACGATGACATTTCAAGACGGTCAAGCAATTTTTTGGTCGAATGCTGGATGACGCTGCCCATCCCTTGCATTCTAACGGCTGCAAAGCCGTCCCGCCCCATGCGCTGTGGGTTTCGATATATTTCTTGCCGTACATCGACATATCAGTACCCCTTACTGCCGTTCCTGACACGCTATCTCACGTGTAAAGTGTTCAAAACACAGACACGGCGACTTGAATTGTCCTCGTAATAATTGTTAACTTATTTTGTTTAACTGATATTACGTCCACAGCAAATGGAGCCCATTTTTGCTGACAATTTTGAATACATACCTTCAAAATAGATTAAATTCCCCTTCCCACTCTATGGTGGTAACTGTAATCGAGTGTAGGCAAAACAATGAATAACGGGAAGAGTAAAAACACACGAATATGTATGTGTTAAAAAGTGTTAATTAATCCAAACAAAAGCAAATGCCGCATGCCCTGCACTATTTTTCCATCTAAAACGCAAATCATCAACGCCAGCCAGTTTGGGAACCAGGCGACCCCACCGTGATTTGTCCACAGCGGTGAAGGAAATAATGCGAGTAATGAATTCAATGAGGAAACATTACGGCAATTAAAGTCTTAGAAATGATCCCCGCACTTCATTTTCCCAACATGTAAGCAACTTCCTATGCATAAAATTAATTCCAACTGTCTTGCCTGTGATTTCGTTATAGAGTGGGCCCGGCCATAATTTGCAAATGTACCGAAATTGGTCGTGCTAGTCTGTTCTGTGTAGATACTCAAGTTAGGGCGTGACTGGTAAGCGTGACTCGATGACGAACACCGCCTACTTATGCAAACATAGTAGGCATTTATGTATATTAAACCTACTCCGGTCGCATAATCAATCATTCCCCGAAAGCAAGTTTTTAAAAACCGGAAGACGATTCCACTTCAAGAAAATATTGGATGGGGGAACAAGAAAACACTCGACACGTCAGTTGCAGTTGAGAGTAATTCTGAAGTACGTTTTTGATTCGGAAAGATAACTCAAGTGGGGTTATTCGATTTATTACCTTGCAGCATGATTCCAAGATATAACAGTCACTTCAGAATGTGGCTTTCGACTATTCGACTTTCTTTCATAACAACTTGCTATATTGTCGTACGAGCATATTATTCTCTTATGCGGCGCTTTTAACCGCGTGAACATAGGTTTCCTCAAACTTTAAGTATTGATGATCTTGCCTCCTACAATACTCACGCAGACGCCCCTCTCGACCACGTTTTGACCAATCACTGCAAACAGTTCTGTGTTAAAAACACAACTCTCTTGTCAGATTTAGGTCATTGTACGTTATAATGCTCTTCCAAAAATCTACTCGATCTCGAATCGTGCCCTGATAACCAAACCTGAAAGAATGATCAAGAATTGCTACACGTCCCTACAAAACATTTACTTAATCCAGACTTGCATATTTTACACTATCCCCGCTTTCCTCAAAAAATCGAAATTGGAATCGTTCTTTAAACACCTTCAAGGTTTCTAAATGAACTTTGTGATACTTGCTGTCCTCCTGATACGGTTATGGTGAGAGCGGATAGAATTTCTTCTCCCTATCTAAAGTTCTAAAGACGCAAAAAGGAAATCCCCTACAAGCCAGACCGATGTGACAGCCTTGAGGAGGTTGCCATCCTAATGAAAAAAGAGGTTGCCAGACTAAATGACAGGTTTATTAGTAAGCTTTTTGCCTTTTCTTCCTCCACTGCTTGTTATCTTTCGTCTGTTGAAATTTTGATGAAGCATAAGCGTCTCAATTGCCATCGTAGCACACTGGCTCATGCAGGTATTTATTTAGACTCTTCAAACGAAAATTGTATCTTTACTCGCACTGGGACCTTTCTTCCCTCAAATAGTAATTCTTACTACCATGTGTCTTCTCAACCGCATATGCGGCGACAGTAGAGGAGTGCCTTAAAAAGGACCGGGGGTCAAAAGATGCCTCCTCCTCCTCCTCCTCCTCCTCCTCCTCCTCCTCCTCCTACTCCTCCTCCTCCTCCTTCTCCTTCTCCTTCTCCTCCTCCTCCTCCTCCTCCTCCTCCTCCTCCTCATTCTCCTCCTCCTTCCCCTCCTCCTTCTCCTTCTCCTGCTCCTTCTCCTTCTCCTTCTCCTCCTCATCCTCCTCCTCCTCCTTCTCCTCCTTCTCCTAATCTTCCTGTCTCTCCTGCCCACCCTCGATCCCCTTCGTCCTTCGTCGTCATGCATTTTATCCTTCTTATTATTACGACCAAGTGATCGTCCATGTACTGTCCTCTCATCCCTCCCAGATTCTACCCCACAACCAAACGTCCCAATCCGCGCTATACATCGGAGATCTGCACCAAGACCACCATCGTTAATTTTGCTGTTGTGCAGCAAGGTGTTGAAGCCCAACTCCTGGGTATTGTTGTTCGAAAAAAAAACCAGAGCTGGAAGAGCAGAAGGATGAGCTAGTGATGGGCATCGCCAACGGTAAGAAGAAGCTAGTCGAGTTGGAGGACGAGATCCTGCGTCTGCTGAACGAAACCAAGGGTTCCCTTCTCGAGGATGTCACCCTTTTGTCCACTCTGCAGACTGCGAAGGGTACATCTGCAGTAGGTCATCCGACAAAAGCTTTGTCGAAAGCATCCATTTTTCTTCAATAAATGCGGTTTATTAGAAACTGTCCTCCCGCAAGTGCTCAGGACTGACTGTGATTTTGCGACACCTGCTGAATCGAGCAAGCGATGGCAGGGACATAGAAACGTCGGGTTATTCGTTAGAAAGCAAACGCACGTGCCAGTAGATGCAACCATATGCGCTGCCGGTAGACAAGGCAAAGGAAAATTAGCGGCTTGTTTGAATTTACAAGTCTGGATTCCTCAGTATTCCGGGGGAGATGACTTGACCAGATGAAGAACGTCGTCGACTATGCGGCGCGTCTCTTGGTGGTCGACGCTCAAAGACCCCAGAGGAAAGAAGAAACAACTCACTGTATCGCCTTTTTTACCCTTTGGAAGATTGTTCTAACACAGTTGCTTTTATGCGCCATTGGGTGTTAACTATGGTAGTTGAGAATCTGAATCGTGTTAGTCGCCTTTCTGTACACCGTGGTGCTGAGCTCGCCGTTGGGTGTGCGTGTGACGAGAAAGTCATGGAAAGACAGCTGTTCGGCATGCTCTTCTTCCCTTGTGAACTGAATGTCCGAGAAGATGCCGTTAAGCAGGTTTTGAAAGTCGGTCAGTCTGCTCCTTTCGATTATAACGAACGTGTTGTCCACGTACCCGCGCCAAAATGCAGGTTCACAGTGATCGAAGGCGACTTTTTCCAGCTCCTGCAAGATTAGTTCTGCAGTCAGGCTGGATATTGGCGAACCCATCGGTGCTCCTTTGATCTGCTCGTATGTTCTGCCATTGAAGGTGAAAAAGGTTTGTTGGCAGAAAGCGAAAAGTTGCAGTATGTGGTCGATTTTTAGGGGTCTGTCCGTTTCGTCGTAGTTATCTTCGAGTTGTTTGTGAAGAGCGTCGCGTGCCAGGTCCGGCGGGATGGAAGCGAATAGTGAAGCCACGTCAAAGGACACCATAATCTGATTAGGTCGGATAACTTTTCCTCGGATGTCGACCGGGAATTGGGAGGTCGAATTGATGGAGGGCCTCGAGCCTCCTCGGGGAATATTAAGTTTTCGGGCCATCTACTACTACTACTACTACTACTACTACTACTACTACTACTACTACTGCAATTCATATTCCTAGGACGCATGATAGCTTGTGTGTACCATTTAACTAACAACAACAATGACCATCGCCTTGCTTATTTTCCAACGACGGGGACGCGCCCATAAGCAATTTAACACCTGGGACGGCCGGGCATTCATCCCACCAGTAAAACGGCTGTTATGCAAAATAGGTGTGTAAACTCATTAAATGTTAACCGAGATTCAGAAATGCGATTTGACTAGACAGATTGCTTAAGTAGAGTTGTAATAACAAACACCATGCAGCATAAGCCCATTAGAAATCAGTTACTTCAGGATGCCGACATTTCAAAGAATTTTTTTCCGGCCACCTGCTAAAAATATACCCTACGAAAAAGAGACCACTTATGTAGCACGATTTTTTTTCAATGAGTTTCGATACCCATATAAATTCACATATACCTCACGGAAAACATCCATAAAAATATTTACTGTTACTCAGTTGGAAAGAGATTACCTGTAATTTAAATTTTGTGCTTGCAGGAAAAGTATAATTCGGTTTAAAAAACTGCCAGTTTCCGACTGCTTTTAAACCCGATCTGCCGTTACACATGCCTTCACTATTTCCAAACTAAAAGTTGTATATTTCCTCTGTACGGGAAATCATGCATTTCTATATGCTATCAAGAGAAGAATGTATGGGGTTCAACAATTTAGCAGTGGATTTCAGTCGTATTTTAAACTTTACTAGCAACATTAGTAAATGCAGAGATACGATGCTCCATAAACAAATATTTCACGGTCTTGAAGAATCTTATGATAAAATCTATTTTGAAACCGAATTATACGCTTCCTTCAAGCACAAAATTTAAAAAAGACCTAATTAACTTCCTAGTGAGTAAAATAATGAATATTTTTACGTATGCTTTCAATGAGGCCTATTTGAATTCGTAAGCCCATCGGAAATCAATACGAAGGATGCATGGTATTTGAGTGCCGTTTTCTTGCAGAGTGTAGTTCTGCAGGGGATCAGTAAAAGTTTCGTTCAAAGGCCCGCATCCTGAAGTAACCGAATCATAGTGGGATTATTTTACACGGTGGTTAATATTACAACTCTACTAATTTTATATGTTCAAGTGGAAAACACATTTCTGAATTTCGGTTAACGTTTCATGAGTTATAACATCTACCTTCTACTCGCCTGTTGCGAACCATCATTTGGTTAGTCTTTTCAGGTCTTTTGTACTATCCGTCTGTCAAATTTTACAAAAGCCCAATTTTTTTAAAAATAAAAATCTTATTACCCCGAATAATACTATCCGGCTTGCATTTGCGGTCTTATGGGACAAACGGAATAGGAGTGTGAGAGGGGACTAAAGGGTAAGAGTTAGCTTTGAATGATGTACCCGATTTATTTCAGAATGGTAAGCCGTTCATGTATGCCGATGATCTTAAAGTTGCATATCGATATAAGCCGGCAGATCGTGACATAGTGCTTGAGCTCCTAAAGAGCGATCTACAGGCTTTCGCCCAGTGGTGCCGCACATGGCGCCTTTCTCTTTCTCGGCATAAGTGCTCAGTCATGGTAGTTGGCGACGACCACCAACCTCAACTAAATATTGAAGGTCACGCAATAAATGTGCCAGGGGTAATAAAGGATTTGGGCGTATCATACTCCAAGAGTCTCAATCTCTCGGAGCACTGTGCCTTGATAGTCTCCAAAGCACGCAGAACGACCGGGTTTATCCTCCGAAATTTTAAAACTAGGGACATTAGAATGCGCCTTTTCAACATGTAAGTTAGATCTGGTCTGGAATACTGTTCGTTTTCATTTAGCCTCATGCGTGCTACTGAGCGGAAGAAAATAGAATCCGTTCAACACTTTTTTACCAAGAGAATTTTAACCCCGGAACTGCGACATTTGTCTTACCAAGAACGTTGCCGGCTTACAGGCCTCGATCCTTTATGCTTCCGTAGATTACAAAAGGGACTATTTTTGCTATTTAAACTCTTATATAATCACACATTTAACCCACTCACCTCTTTAAGACATCATATCCACCCACGATGTAACAGTCACCGTGAGGTCTTCTTATTTCTGCCTCTGGCACGTACTGTTAAATATCGTCGGTTCTTTTCTGTAAATGCAATTGCTATTTGGAATAAACTACCCATGAGTGTGAAAACTCTGCAAAATTATCCTTTATTTAAGAGAACTATTACTCGATTTTTGCATTCAGAAAAGCTCCCACAAATTTTGGGTGCTGAAAACTCTGATCGACTGTACCGTAGCGATGGCGTTTGTGGTCTCTGAACACTACGGCCGGTCTCACCAGCTGTTCCTCAACGCCTCTACTTTGACTATCCCCAACATCATGAAAGGAATTTGACGTCCGATAATCTCCGATACCGTGCAACCTCCCCCTTCTTGACGGTCGATATTCTACCACCGCCGGCAGTTTTTTCTCCTGAGCCCTCCAAATCATAAAAACCACCATCCCTTTAGCTCAGGAGTTTTTTTCACTGCCGGTCGGATTTATGTTTAAACGCTTCACTTGACAATGCCTGTAAACTGGCATTAACTAAAAATTTATTGTTTATTTATTTATTAATGAATGAGTTGAGGCTGTTCAATTTAAAACCGAAATAAGAATTATTCTGCGTCGATTCTATACAGGGCCTCTGCGCAGACTCTAATCAGAGAAAATGTGACAACATCTACGTAGATTCTGCGCAAAATGCTCTTAGCCGCTGATTAGATTCTACGTAGATTATAATCAGAATTATATTCTGATATTTTTTGGCGGTGAAGTCATGAGAAAGTTTGAAATGTTTGGCCATTTCTTTCAAGTTGCTAAGAAAAACTGATATTTTTCTGTTGCATATGTAAAAACATGCTCTTTTCTTTAGTTTGCATTCATTTTCGCTATCATTGATCACTTGTAGGCGGCGTTCTATAGTTAATAATGCGCGGCAGAGTTGCCATATCAATAATAATATCTTGCCCATCCCTAAGCACGGCAAATCTACATCATTTGATGACTTTCGGCCAATAAACACCCTCCCTACAGTTTCGAATAGCTTAGAGACATTGATCAAGGATAAGATGATGAGTCACTTAACAGTAAATAACTTACTGAGTGTTGCTCAGCATGGATTCCTCAAAGCTCGATCTTGTGACACCTGTCAACTCTCTTTCTTTGACTATGTTCTCCAATCTAGGGGCCATGGTTTTGCACTTTACACAATATATTTCGATTTCACTAAGGCTTTTAATCGTGTTGACCATGCTCTTCTTCTCTTGAAACTGTCCTCTTTCGGACTAGGTGGCAAACTTTTGAATTTTATATCCTCTTACCTGGGCACTCGTACACAACGAGTTAAGATTTCAAATAATATCTCCAACCCCACACGTTTGAGGAGTGGAGTCATTCAGGTTAGTGTACTCGGCCCGCTTTTATTTTGCCTTTTCGTTAATGATGTACCCGATTTATTTCAGAATGGTTAGCCTTTCATGTATGCCGATGATCTTAAAGTTGCATATCGATATAAGTCGGCAGATCATGACATCGTGCTTGAGCTCCTAAAGAGCGATCTACAGGCTTTCGTTCAGTGGTGCCGCACATGTCGCATTTCTCTTTCCTGGCATAAGTGCTCAGTCAAGGTGGTTGGCGACGACCACCAACCTCAACTGAAGGTCACGCCATAAATGTGCCCAGGGTTATCAAGGACCTGGGCATATCATACTCCACGAGTCTCAAATTCTCGGAGCACTGTGCCTTGATAGTCTCCAAAGCATGCAGAACGACTGGGTTTATCCTCCGAAACTTTAACACTAGGGACATCAGAACATCCTGAACCCTCCAAACCATAAAAACTCCCATCAACTATATTTTTATTCTTCAGGAGTTTTTTTTCACTACTGGTCGGATTTGTGTTTAATCGCTTCCATTGAAAATGCCTGTCAACTGGCATTTAATAAATTAAATTAAATTAAAATTGCTGAAACTGTTAATTTTTTTCTCACACACACGCCATCTAGTCCCTATAGTGGCACGCAAGTAGTTTTCCTGGCCATTGTTTTGTTAGACGGTTGCTGTTTTCAAGAATGGTCAATCCTGACTATGGAAAGTGGTGAGTTAGAGCACAGTATCTTGTATGTCGTCATTTGGTCATTTTACACATATATTTTTGTATAATAATGGACGACGAACATGCATTAATTGGAATATCGGTAAGTCATTTCTTCAGATTGGCAAAGTTGAGAGATCGGGGTTGATTATTTGAAGAAGAAGAAGATGGGTTCGTCGGACCAGGTTAATTTAAATGCTGACGTTTCAAATAGCTTGGTTGGCTCTGCACTGTCAAATCGCAAAATGCACTTACTCGGTCATAAATTTCAAGTGTCATATTGTGTTGGACAGCCTCATGCTGATCGATGTTCTCTCCTCTCATTGCCTCAGCCTCTCAGCAGATGGTTGGAGGGCGTTTAATCTGCGTGCTTTGTGAGTCACCAATCCGTCGGGGAAGAGTTGATTGAACCTTTATCGGGCGGTCGGCCTGGGGGTTCTTGCTCTTCTTCACCGAGTAAACTTGCCGTCAGGCTATCTCCGTACGGCCTCCTTAAATCAGGTGCGGTTGTTTGGTCCTGAGCTCTACGATAGGAATTTGTAAGCTGCAGGAAGTTGCAGCTGCCTGTTGATAGAGTGGGCATCGGAGAACCCGGCCTCCAGAATTAGCCGTTCAGCTTTCGTGTTACCCCGACCAAAGATGGTAGCTCTCTGGAGATCAAATTATGCCCAGTTTCTCCAACGTATGTTGCTAGGTGAGATTTAGGGTCTACATTCTTAGTGGCCGATTTGTGCCCTTGTAGGCGAGTGAGAGAGATGATGTCAATAAATGATGGCGGCGGTGCATCGACAATGTGAACAGCTCAGAAGAGGCAGACGCAAAAAAATTTATTAATTTGACGTTTCGGATTCCCACTCGAGTCCATTATCAGAGACAGTCGCAGAAAAGGATAAGTTTGGCACAAGGAGTGCAGTACTTATAGCACGTAGCAACCGTGGGACCGTATCCGTACTGTAATTAGCAGCTTTCTCAATCACCTCGGGGATCGTAATTGATGCAATGATGGCTTGCCAGCCTGAGTAAAATTCGTTAATTGATGCGATTTCGCCATTCATGTTGGATGCTGGTGTGATGATTGTTCAGAAAATGGGCTCAATTTCATTGGTATAACTACTCATCCGCGCCCTGCCCACGTGAATGATTCCCCTGCCAGGGAAATTCTCATCACGGAATGCGGTAACGGGAGGTCATTGCGCTTGTTAATGGATTGCGGGCCTGAGAACCATGAGTCGAGCAGCTCGCGGCTCACGCGGTATTCAGCCCCTTGCCAGGATATCGGCCACTTGAAACTTGAAAATATGGCCGAATCCTGTCGAATGAGTCGCTACGTGAGGGCTAGCGTTTCCCTGGCTAACTACCGCGGCATGCTCGGCAATTCGCGTATGGAGTAATCTCCCAGATTCCCTGACTTAGTTGTCTTGTCTGAAAATGCACTAGATGCGGTAACGACTCCTGACGTTTCGGCCTCATGACCTGTCGCCTGATGGTTCCTTCCGGCCTGCGTGCGACCGCAACACCAAGTGCAGTTAGAAGAGAACTGACAGCTTCCAAGGCGTTTTTCACGAACGAAAGAGCCCGACAAAATTTGAAGTCGGTTGGATTTGGTCTCTGGTCTCGCTTTCGCATACACTGGTAGACAAAGTTGTGCGGGTAGCCATTGGCTCTCAGTACCCGTCGAAGATATTGTAACTAAGCAATCCTGTCTTTCATTTCACTGCAGTGCGCCTCAACGCGCCGATATAACGCCCTTACGCAATTAATATTGTGACCGATCAGGTGGTTGTTGTTGAAGTTCAGTATTTCCTCCGTATTTGTCGCTTTCCTGAACAATGTTTCCGGCAGACAGGGACATCCAGGAAGGCCGGCTGGTTGTTTATAATTTTCTTCATCGTAAATTGAATGTTCGGAAGGACGGTGTTGAGATGCTCTCTGAAAGTCGGCACCTGATCCCGTTCGATGACGACGAAAGTATGATCAACAAACCGAGCCCAGAATTTTGGTCTGTGGGGTCGGAAAACCAGCATATCCATCCGTTGTAGGGCCAACTCGACGATGAGTCCCAAAGTCGGCAAACCCACTAGCGTGCCCTTCCCCTGCCCGTAGATTATTCCGCCGAATGTAAAGTATGTCTTGAGACAGAACTTCAGGAGTAGGATTATTTGGGCTTGTCCGAGACGATTCGCCGTTTTGTCTTATTTCTCTCGTAGGAGTAATTCGATGGTCTCGACTGTCAGGTCCTGTGGGATAGAAGTAGAAAGCGATGTGATATCAAAGGAAACTATGACGTCGATTGGCAGGAGAATTACCCCTTTAAGTTTCTCCAAGAATTGAGTTGACGAGCTATCTGAGTGTGGTGTTCGAATCGGAGGTGAGAAATTTGATACGTCGAAACAGCCACTTTGCCAGTGCGTAGGTTGAATTGCCCTTTAGTGATACGATAGGCCGGTGAGGGACGTCCTATTTGTGCGCTTTTGGAAGACGGTAGAACCGGGCCAGGGCCATTTCTTGCGCTCTCGCCATGCGATAATGGATAAGTGATATTAAACCTGAGTTCTGCATTGCCAACATTGTCGCGTTAATCTTGCGTGTCAGCGTTTTTATGGAGTTCGATTCGCATGGGCCATAGAAATGACGATCCCCCAACAAACATTTCGATTTCTGAATTTAATTTGCGGTAAGAGGGGTGTCGGTCGGCGCGGGGTTTGCAGCAGGAGCGAGAATAGGAGAAAAAAATATACACTGACGAGTTGAGGGGATATTGGGTCAGAAGATGGCCAATGAGACCGATAGGTGTCCGGAACGGCCGCCGACATCGTTGGCAGGTTGGGAGTGGTTGAGCACTGGCGTTGCGATGCGGAGACATTTGTGAATTTCGAGCTTCGCTTTCGTTTTGGCGTTGCCCATGTGGTTGGCCTCATCAGGTTCTCTTAAAGTAACCTGAGTGCTAGCAAGCGGATTCCCAAATTTTCAACTGCGACGAATTCTGTTTAGGTGTCATGAGATATGTCACGTACTGTACATATTTTAATTTAAATTGGTTTCTTAGTGTCAGATAAATAGCAGATTATCTTTCACGGCTTTTTATACGCTGGCTGGTACACTTTCGACGCTACTGAACTACTTTGGATTGCGTTTGAATTATTAGGCTCGGAAATGCTGATATCTTTCCAATGACAGCTAACACCAGCTCCAAAATTTTTGTGAGAAACGTGACGCCCAAATGGTCTATATTTTCTTAATACAAAGGCAGAGTCGGTCTATCGCTTGACGCTATGAGTGAGATTGGGTTGATTTAGACGGAGCGTGAACTTTGGCTACTTTCTGGACGTGTGTGCATGCGTCCGTGTTTGCAGGCGCCTGATAATTTACGTAGGCATGTCTGTTGGTGGACTTCATTATGTGGTGAGCCGGTGTGGCTGGTCGACAGGCATGACCTGGCAGCAGCAGCAGCAGCAGCAGCAGCAGCAGCAGCAGCAGCAGCAGCAGCAGCAGCAGCAGCACGTGTCAGTGAAATTGACGCTGCCGTGCCAGCGCGGTTTAACGCGTAGAAGCACGGATGCCAGTTGGGAAGTTCACATGCAATCCAGCCTTCGGTAACTTCAACCACTTCTCTCTACGATTACTGGGCGGACGTTTCGAAAGGACTTGAGTGTTGCAGACGGAAGTGTTTATTTATTTGGTCTCTCGATCCTAACCGGCTCACATTGTCAGACGCCCCTTCATCTATTTGCTGCATCCGCAATCACAGCCCATGCACATTCATAAATCACATGGGCTTACTGGAACACATGTGTGCCCACAACGGCAGAATTCACCATAGTATCGACACCTAACGCACATCCTAACACATCTATTATCCTTGCCATTCCCAATCCAATCGACTTCCAATCGACCAGCACGCCCCTTACAGGCAGTAACACAACGACAACTGACACAACATCGACCAACCTCTTCTAGACAAATTATCCACGAGTGTTCATCTCGCACATAAGCCTGGTTGGTTAATCACGAATGCATGGGACAGAGATTGGCGAACCATTGTCTGGAGCACCAACATACACCAGACGTCAACATCCCGATCATCAGCATTGCCCTCGCACATTCAACTATCGCATGTGCTATTATGCCACATGTGCGTCAGTGAAAAAAGCCGGTAGAACTCCGCCAATATACCGTACCGCAACATATCTCCTCACCTGTAACTACAACATACACGACCACACCCAACATCACACAATGCAAGCACGTTATTGGTATCTTTCACGGAAGCAGAAAGCTTGTTTGTCGGGCCATTTTCCATGTGTCTTATTGATGTGTGTTTGCGGCTCCTCTCTTGCATGTGCTCCGAGCATGGCTTGGAAGGTTACCAAGGAACAACGGAACTCAGGATTCGCAGTCAGCTTGCTGTGTGTTTTTGTCGAATGGCCGACTGTCGGACTGAGAGTGGGACTGGAATGACTATTTTTTAATGTGACCTATATGCAATGCGCGGAATCCGAACCTCCCCCCTCTCCGGTGATGCAAATTATGGAACTAGGGGTATAGTGGTACGCCTATGTAGAAAAGGTCTAGAATAGGTTTATTGTTGTAGCGCCCCTTGGGCACTGTCAGTCCCCTTTGAACTCAGGAAAAAAACCTAAAACAAACTCGTCAATTTCAACTGCACTTTGACTTCATTTGCTTCGGGTGTCTGGTTAGCCAAAAGGGCGCCAATTGAGAGTTCGTTTTAAGTTAAAAAAAACCTCAGTTCTAAGGGAAAATAATAACAAAATTTTCAAAAAATAACGATATGTACAATATAAAAATTGAAGTTTGCAGTTTGGTAGTTTTCGGGGACATGAATAATATGTCCTTCATGGCAATTGAAGAAATGTGATATCGGCCTGACCTTGAAATTATTTTCCTGCTGGGTAAATTTCGGTTTGCTCTAGTTGCCGGTTGTCAGTCTATCTGGCCAGCTGTAAGGGGGCGGTCGCACAGTTCCTACATATTTTTCAGGAGGCTTACCATCGTTGTCTGGACTAAGAGCTGGAAAAGATGAATATATATCAGAAGTAAGAAGCATTCAATGGTAAGTCACAATCAAAACTGTCAAAATACTATTGAATCATGTATCATATTGTTCTTGTTAATGTGAAATTATAGGAGTAGTGGTCGACAGTTTACTATGACCTAATATAGTTCTATATATGTTTAATATGGCTTTAATATAGACATACGCACGACTAATATGCAGGGTTTTATCGAAAGGTATATTTTTATTAGCTTTATAAGGGATATTTAGTGTCAGGTGACATAGCTGATGAAAACGAGAGAGGGAGGAAAATAGAAGAATATCATTATCTGTTCTATGTTTATCAATGATGCTATCTTTTATAAATTTGATTATTTTTAGTGCTATGTTCCGGTATTTTTCAATCGGCTGGTATCATCAGAGCCCTTTTGGACCAAATTCAATATCAAAGAATTGACTTGAAAAATGTCCTATCTTATTCAAAAATAAATGTGTATTGTTATTTGAAAGGAATTTCTTAGTTTTTATTTAAAATTCGATTAGGGTTCGACTTTTCCGGATATAACCTGGAAGAGAATTCCAGATAGTCGCATATCTTATGGTGTAGAAATTTGATCGTTGGGACTTTGTGAATTTGGGAATCTTTATAATATCCTCGCTATTTCTGGTGTTTCTAGGGGCGTTTTGGTTGGTAAGTAAATTCATTTCGAGAATATCTTGATCGTGGGTGACCTTGAATAGGAAGTTTAGACCATTTTGAAGTCTTCTGATCCAGAGTAGTCGAAGACCGTATTTATGATATAGTTCTAAGTATGAACCCTGGATGCCATCACTTCTAGACAAAGATCTAGTAAACCGTCTCTGAATGCCTTCTAGTTTCTTTCGGCCGTCTGAGGGCATTATGCAGAAGAAAATTGAACAGTAATCTAGGCGAGGTAAGACATACATTTTGAACAGTTGTATTCTTAGTGCATTTAAGGTGAAATTTTTACATATGAATCCACACAGGCGAGTGGCTTTCGGTGATATTTGTTGGACGTGGGGAGATAAATCAAGGGTATTTGTATAGCTGAGACCTAAATCTTTTAGAGATTGGGCATCTGTTATTTCATCATCCTCGAAAATTATGGGGGGAAGTTTTTGTGGGCCAAATATCAGGAGATGGCATTTTTTGGGTGAAAAGGGCATCTGCCACTGACTACTCCATTCGCTGAGTTTTCTGAGATCAGTTTCAATTGTTCTATGAATATTGGCTACTGTATTCCCGTTATATGCATATGCAATTTTAAGGTCGTCCGCATATAAAAACGTCTTAGCTGAGACAGATATGGACGATAAGTCGCGAATATATATAAGAAATAGAAGGGGCCTAGGATAGTGCCTTGAAGTACTCCACTGGTAATAGGGGATGGTTCTGAAACGATGTTTCGAATTTGCACCACCTGGTATCGGTTTTGAAGATAAGATTTAAGAAAATCAAGAAGGGGTGGCCTAATTCCATGACTTTTTAGCTTTATCAGTAGTCTTTTATGGGGGACTTTGTCAAAGGCCTTTCTTAGATCGAAGTATATTGAAGCTACTGTGTTTCCATCATCTCTATTGCTGGAAACGAATTCCAAAAAAGTAAGGTGGCAGGACTGACATGACTTTTTGGGCAAAAATGCATGTTGAGAGGAGGGAATGAGGTTGGCGTTCATGGAATGGTCTAGCAATTGGTTGTATACTATCCTCTCGAGGATTTTAGCTATAGCCGGTGTTCGGTGAACACCACGATAGTTTTTGGTATGAGATCGTTTGCCGCTTTTAAAAATGGGCGCAATGGTCGAGTATTTCCACATGTCCGGAAAAATTGTGTTGGTTTACGTCAGTGTCAGCCACCTGCGTGCCCTCCACGTCTACAGGTTTTTTGACTGTGTCTTGACATCGGGACCAGATTATCAAAGAGGAGGAGAAGGGAGTTGCGCAAAAGATGGCAGGAAAATCTGCCGTCCTGAAAACTAAAACACGCACAGGTCATCGACTCTGCGTCCAATCTGTTGCGGTGCGGTCCGAATCGACGGCCAACATGTCACATCTGAGTTTGGGAAAGTTATCGCCTCCAATTTCCTCGTTACCGTTCCCTCCACATAGCCATTGACATGCTACTCCTGCTGACAGAGCGTTTGTGTATACACTTCCTCAGCAGTAGCAGTTGGCGAACCCAATCCGTCTTTCCTGACTTCTGATATGGGAATTTTTGCCTTGTCGAGCATACCATCTCTACATTCATCGTCGTGGTGTATGCTTAGAGAGTCTCCTTCAGAGCGCGTCTTATCAAATCGTGTACAAGCGAGATATGCGCTAGAACACCATTTACGATAGAGAATATTTCTAGATTTCAAAGAGAGATTACCTACTCTTCGATGCAGATTTTGGATTAAATGGAAGCGTATAAATTAACCGAGGTAGACCCTTCCAAATTTCGTCCTTTCGTTAGTCGCCATAAACGCCCAATTAAAAATGAGTGTCATAGGCGCCGCCTGCAAAACAAATAAGCGTCACGAAATTTTACAAGTTCAGTACCTAAGTGGGTGTTTATGAATCAGATCGATAGGTGCTGCGCACTGCCCAAAGAATGCAGCGACTATCTTCAAAGATAACCGAATGCTTACTGTCAAGGAAAAAACTCAAGTGCTACAGATCAAAGATTCCAGCAGCTCATCGTGTCCACATTGTAAGCGGACCCTCGGGGAATGGGTAGATTTCGCTGGAGCCAGTGAAATCTCAACACTACCAACCCGCCGCTTAACTCATTACACACCAGCATGAGCAACATTACTGAGAACCATTCTACCATCTTGAAAAAAATATTACCAACTATGCTCCCTCA
>CACRXP010000469.1:371081-386171 GCA_902702965.1 Spirometra erinaceieuropaei | reverse complement strand
CTCAAATCCAACCAACAACGCAATCATAAAGGCAAAACAAATGTATTTCAACAAAAGACAGTTTCGTGTCTTCACTCATTTAAGGGGAATCACACAGTTGATGGATCTCCCCGCTTGGAGCATCTTATATAACACATTGGGCAGGAAATCCGGACAGAAGCGCATATCTTAAAACGGACAACAGATTTATTTCGACCTCCTCTGGCAACCAGAGGCTGTAGTAGAATTCGTTGCAGTGGATTGTGTGTTGGGGAAATGCAAGTCCAGAGTAAACATGCAGACGGGGCCTGCGTCGGAAAAGACCAACAAGTACGCTGATTTGCACTGGGATGTTGTGATAGATGAAAATGTTCCTGCTAACTTCACTGAATCCTTCAATCTGAAAGGAGTTCATATATTCGAAGAAACGGATACACGCACCTGACAGATGAGGCTTACATTTGCGAAGTCAATATGCATTTGGCAAAGGTGCTGGGAAGACGATTTTTGCACATCTTTCCTGACCGTGATGCAGCTACTTCTGTTGCTGAACTGAAGGCCTTCAAGACGACTTTGACAGCTAGGTCCATCTGCCATCTCCATTTTGATGTTGTTTGTGGAGGAGGAAGACATGTATGATTGCACAGCCGTTGCTAGATTGTCCTTCATTTGCAAGGGGCACCAAGCTGCCAGTTTAAATGTGACATAAAACTAGATTAGCCAGTGATGCCAGTGCCCCCACGGAACAAGTTTTTCAATTATTTTAGCGGGTTCCAGCACAATATTCCGCCACTCATCAAACCTTTCAAGAAGTTATGCTAACAGGGGAATCACCGGTTTTGGAAGTTATGTCCATTGCCGAACAGCATTAGTTGCCTTTTTGCATCCTTGGGAAAATAAATAAATAAGTCTAGACCTGCGAACTAACTGTTTGCTAGGTTGAATTAATGGTGAAATGGGTGGTTGGCGAGCATAAGCACATTTACATAGTTTACTCGTGCAGGTGGCAACTGCGTGATGAAAAATATCACATAAATGAGAGAACATGATAGTAAAATCTGAGATTTTCAAGTACATAAAAACTTACGTTTATATTTAATGCAACCCAATGTCAGGGATGCGTACAAACATAGTGCGGAGAAGAAGGTAGACAGCATTTCCAAATAGGCTTTTGAGGCCGACTTTTCATATGCTTGTATGTATACAGCAGCCCAGCAAGTCAACGGACCTGATGCTGTCGATTGTTGTGAGGTTGTGAGTGGCTGCACAGTCAGATGTGCTGAACTTACATCGGTTAGGGCAAAGTTCGTAAGGCTCTCGCTGGCTGCTGATGAGGATAGCAATGTTGCCGCGTCTGTGTTGATCAGTTTGCACACAGTTGAGTGCACATGAGTGTTCGTTTGATTGACTTTTCCAAAGTCTAGCAATAAATTTCGCACTCAATAGATGGTCTGTCATCTGTTCGAGGGAGAATCGGAAACTTCAAGAGAACGAAGTTCTTGTTCCCGCTATCGCTCCTACTTCATATCAAGTAAATGGTCAGTTCACGGACTACCACTATGAAATAGTTCAAGTGAAACTCATCGTCTCCGGGACCGTCCTGTTGTGGTGCATACGATAGACATCGTCAGAGTCGACGGTCGAAAATTAACTATGCTCCAATGACCTCGGAATGCAGAGTGTAATCACGACAAGTTTAAGGTTTAGATGCATATTTCCAGCAAACACAACGCAGCAGCAGATTAATAATAATAATAATTTTAATTTAATGCTAATTTACAGGCATTGTCAGGGAAGCTTTAAGCGAAAATTCGACCAATAGTGAAAAAAATGCTGCGAAAAAGGAATCAAAATATAGTTGATGGTGGTTTTCATGGTTTGGAGGTTTCAGGAGAAAGAAAAATTGCTGGCGGCAAGCTTTCGGCCGTCAAGAAGTGAGGGGTTGCACGGTATCGGATATTATTAGTCGCCAACTTCCTTCATGAAGTTGGGGCTAGTCCACAGGGAACCGCCGAAGAAGAGCTGTCGCTGTTGGCCAAAGAAATTGCCCCCGGTGAGACCAGCCATAGGGTTTAGAGGCCACAAACGCCATCGCTAAGTTAGAATCGATCAGTGGATTCAGAACCCAAAATTTGTGGGAGCTTTTCTGAATGCAAAAGCCTAGTAATAGTACTCTTCAATAAAGGATAATTTTGCAGAGTTTTCACACTCATGGGTAGTTTATTCCAAATAGCAATTGCATTTACAGAAAAGAACCGATGATATTTAACAGTACGTGCCAGAGGAAGAAATAAAAAGACCTTACGGTGACTGTTACGTCGGGGGTGGACATGAGGTCTTAAAGAGGTGAGTGAATTAAATGTGTGATTATATAAGAGATTAAATAGCAAAAATAGTCCCTTTTGTAATCTACAGAACCACAAAGCTTCAAGGCCCGTAAGCCGGCAACCTTCTTGGTAAGACAAATGTCGGTGTTCCGGGGTTAAAATTCTCTTGGTAAAAAGTGTTTAACGGATTCTATTTTCTTTCGTTCAGTAGTGCACATGAAGCTAAATAAAAACGACCCGTATTCCAGACCAGGTCTAACGTACAGGTTGTAAAGAAGCATTCTGATGTCCCGTTTCAATGGATTATAGATTAAACGTCTGGCGATTACTGACGGGCGAAACGAGAAAGAGTTTGTCAGAAATCTACTGACCACTCTACTCAGCCATCCCCTATGCCTCAGTTTCTGCTGGGGCGGAGCAAGAGATAAGCAGGCCTTCGTCGGCAGCCCCCTTTATGGCCTTGTTATTGGTAGGATATTTATTTTTAAGTTTACTTGTTCAGCTGCAATTCGTGAACACACCGCCTTCTCAAATTGCACCGTTGACACAATTCGCAAGAGTACAATTGATTGGTTCCACGGCGCGCGTGACAGATACGGTGGCCGATCAAAGCGTAGAGACAATACCACTGCAAATGCCACGGTAAATTAATTGACTAGAGCCACTTTCAGCTTCCCGTCAGCTACAGTTCAGCCGAAGAATATATGATACACTCTCCTTCCGAGGACACTGTAAGTGAGCGTTTCTTTATATCTATTAAACCTGCATATATTCGAGCCTATCAACTTCAAACTACTTTAGATCATAAAATATACTACTTAAATGCCTTATTTCAATAGTATGTTTTTGACAATTTTATTAATGGGACGCTCTGCTTTCTTTTATTGTAGATACCCGTTACCGACATGGACGGATTACCGAATATGTCCCTTGAGGAAACACGACAGTTCCTACATATCAAATTTTTATCTTTTTCGTTTAATAAATTTTCTTCAAGCTATAAATGGCGTTCAAGTGTGCTGATCGATACGGTTCGTTGGGGGGTTCGCAATCACGCGTGAAGGTCCGCTAACGATCGCGGGGGAAATTGGCATTAGGAAGGGGGGCTGGAATGAAGCAAGACATATTTGGCGATATGGGGTTCGCAAGATGGCATCAAGGGATAATATAGGACAGATACCGGGGAAAAGCTGTCTAGGAAAAGGGTGATCGGGGTTATAACGCGGGTAATAAGACGTTTAGGGATCAGCATTACCGTCAGACAGTCTAATATGGCCAGGGGTGTGGGCAAAAAACGACAATTATAAGGCGTCCCCTTGCGTATTTTTTTTCGATGAGGGGGCCAGAGGGGGCCACATCGGGATTAGCTCCGCCATGGCCCCCTCTCCAGCCCCCTCATAGCCCCCTCTGGCTCCGCCATAGCCCCCTCATGAGGCGGGGCCATGAGGGGGCCAGAGGGGGCTGGTGCTGGCAGGGTTGTTTTGAAGTTTCGGAGGATAAACCCGGTCGTTCTACGTGCTTTGGGGACTATTAATGCACAGTGCACCGAGAGATTGAGAATATTGGAATATGATCCGTCCAGATCCATAATAACCTCAGGCAAATATATGGCGTGATGTTCAATACTTGGTGGTGAGAAGAAGGAGGATGAGGAGCGTATATCACCGTCTTTTGAAGGAATTTATTTCCGGCCGCCTGCAGAAAGTATACTCTGCGAATTAAGATCACTTATGCAGCACGATCTTTTTCCAATGATTTTGATACCCTTATCAATTCAAATATATCTCACGGAAACATGCATTAAATTATTCATTCTTTTACTTGTTTGAAAGAAGATTACGTCTAATTTAAATTTTGTGCTTGAAGGAAGGGTATAATTTTGTTTTAAAAATTCTTCTAATTTCCGATTTCTTTTGAACCCCGTCTGCCGTCGCAATTGCATTCACCATATCTTAACTAAAAATTATATATTATCTGTGTACGGGAATTCATATATTTCTATATGCTACTAAGAAAGGATTGTATGGGATTCATAAAATTTAGCAGTGGATTTAAGCCGTATTTTATACTTTACTAGGAAAATTAGTAAATGCAGGGAAAGGATGCTTTATAAGTCAGTTTAACTCAGTTTATTAAGGGAATGAGGCCTTCGTCCTTGAGTCCCTTATGCATATTGATAAACAGGAATATAAGGAATAATTACATCAGCGAATGTCGAAATTCAAAATTTAACGGTAAGTGTGGGCAGGCGTAAACTGCGGCCGCTAAAACACTCACGATTATATCTATGGTAGTTTCTCAGCATATGGGTATCTAGTCTACACTTAAAGGATTCGACCGTTTCGGAAAGAACCACCGCATCAGGGAGTCCGTCCCAGGCCCCAATGACTCCGTGGGAGAAGGCGTTCAGTCGAACGTCCGAATGAGCCAGTTCCCTCTGCAGTTTGAGGTGATGACCACCCAGACGGTCAGTCCCGGCCAATTCAAATATTTCGTCAAAGTCTAGGGCGCACTCACAACCTCTGACAATTCTGTCGGTTTGAATGAGACCGCCGTGCAGTTGCCTGTAATTGAGAGGAAACAGATTAACTTCGATCAGCCTGGTTTCGTAAAGCAGATTATGAAGATTATTAACCAAAAACTAGCCCAACTAAGTACAACGGAATCATTCTGCGCTCCAACTGGGACTATTTCGACTTGGTTACCATTTCACAGTTACCGTCTCTGACATTGCTACTGGAACCGTACGCACAAAATTGTTTTTGTGCATTTTTGGAATATTTTTTCACGCATAGAAATTCGCCAGGAACCTGGATAAAGTGCAATTTGTTTATTGCCACCGTCGAACTGACTACGCAACCGAATCGCGCCTATACAGCCTAGAAAACCAATCCTTTAAAATACTTCAAGGTCTGCAGTTATTCAAGTCCTACGAGATTGCAAAGGGCTACGGCGTTTCTGATTAAATTCAAAAATTTATTGGATTTTAAGTATTTTTCGCTTATTGAGTTTTGAATACTCACTTTAACTAGTCATATACAAGCCGACGTATTTGTTATAACATCGAAGGCGAAATTATACCTACTATATCATGTCGAAGTTTATGGAGTCAGAGCAAACTAACTGTAATAGCACGGCCAGCGACGGCACCTCGTTGGAAGACAAGTTTAGTGAGATGTCCTTCGCACCCGGAACCTGTGCTCGCTCTACCTGCGCTTCCAGCCAACGACCAGCAGAGCGTGCAAAAAGCGTTATTACCGCAAAAAGTGTGCGGTACGAAGATGAGTCTTGTGTTGGGTATGCAGGTATCCAAATCAAAGTAGAACAACTCGAAAAGGAGCTTGTTTATTTAAGGAAGTTCGTGAAACGGATCCTAGACGACCAGAACGTATCCAGTGTTGGAGTCCCGAAAACGAAGAGCAAAACGCAAAAAACGCGAAAAAATATCTCCTTGGTGGCATCTTCAATCACGAGTAGCAACCGAGTAGCCAAACCGCGGACAACAGCAACAGCAGGACAACGAGAAAG
Organism: Spirometra erinaceieuropaei; assembly: GCA_902702965.1. Lineage (NCBI taxonomy): Eukaryota > Metazoa > Platyhelminthes > Cestoda > Diphyllobothriidea > Diphyllobothriidae > Spirometra > Spirometra erinaceieuropaei. The sequence continues at coordinate 380,337 of CACRXP010000469.1, read as the reverse complement.
AAGCCGCCGATAAGGGCAGACTCGATTCCCACGCAAGATGTCTTAAGCGATGTAACACAAAAATTACCTGGTGCAGAAACTATCTCGCCTAAGCCTCTTGCTGTAAGTGACGGGAATTCTCTTCTGCCTGGAGACGGTTTATCTGGGTTATCCAGTCTACTGTTGACTTCTTGTTCTGGCACCCACCCCGAGCGCACTACAAAGCACGTATCTGAATGCGAAGACATGAACCCGTGGGTAGACGGGAGAGGAAAAGTCCATGACAGGAGTCTGAAGTCACAGCCAGAGAACATGGCGTTCGGGATAACGGAGTAATGCTCGAAGCAGTAACAAATGCAACGGGAAATTCGGCTGGTGCAAAACTGAGGTGATTGTACACGAACGCCCAAAGCCTCATATCGAAACTAGACGAGCTAAAACTTTGCTTTGCAGAGCTGTCTCTAAATGTTTTAGCAGTAACCGAGACCTGGCTGTCCGAGAATATAAGCGATAGCGAAATTGCCTTACCAGGATACCAAATTTGTCGGAGGGACAGCGCAAATCGTCAGGGCAGTGGTATAGTTGTGTATAGGAATGAAGGCCTGGCATTGTCGGAAAATATCACCAAATTTGCATGCGACACGACAGCTATTTGGTTGATCACCAAGGCTACCGGTTCCCCGCGTCTCGATGTCATCACTGTCTACCGACCACCTAGGACAGACCAAATCGCAGACACTCAACTATTGGAGCAGTTGGAGAAATTTTCCAGTCGACCTAACATCATGATCATGGACGACTTCAACGCTCCAGGAACAAACTGGAATACCCTACAAGCGTCAGGTCCAAAATCGTCATTCGATTACCGTCTGCTGAAGAAAAGATTAAATGCGTCCCTCACACAACATGAAATGTTCCCAACGAGAACACGTGAAGGACAAAGGGCAAACTGCCTTGATCTGGTTTTTACGAAAACATCAGACAGCATAGACGAGATCACCTCCATGTCGCCCCTTGGTCGAAGTGATCACTTAGTGCTTATGTGGATTATTCGTTATTCTCCATTTCGCATTCTCCAGATCAAAAAAGACGGAATGTTTGACGAGGCGACTTCAATCAGATGAGGGCAGACTTATTCGGTCTCGACTGGGGCTCATTGTTTTCGGGAAATGCCAAGGATGACTCGGAGCTGTTCAAGAATGTCCTTCTGCAGCTTATCAACAACCACTGTCCACTGACTAGTGTAAGATTGAACAAACGCCCTGGGTAACTAAATAACAACCTCAAGGATGAAATCAACAGGAAGCACAAATTGTGGAGAAAATACTGCTTCACTGGAAAAGTTGAATATTTTAACACCTACGAGACGCAGAGGAACAAACCGAGAAATCTGATTATAAAGACGCGACTGGAAAACCGAGAAGAACTTGCTACAAAAGGCAACACAGAACCAAAAATTACTGTACAGTTACTTCCGACGAAGTACAAGGAACAGGCATCAAATCCCATTAATAAGGGCTACTGATGGCGTTGAGATTGCTGATAGTAGAGATAAAGCTGCGTATTCTTCACAGTTCTTCCAATCAGTCTACACAAACGAGACAAGGTTCTTTTCTCCCTCCACAGAAGAACTGCCGACCCCAAACTTCAGTGATATACTCTTCTCAGAAGGTATTGTCCGAAGAGAATTAGAGGCATTGAAGGAATCGAAGTCACCAGGACCAGACGAGATTTCACCCAACTTCTCAAGGAACTTGCCAGTGAGCTTTCTGTGTCTTTGTCGATGCTCTTTCAAACGTCATTTGACACTGGAACACTTCCTATCTATTGGAAGCTGGCGCAGATTACTCCGCTACACAAAGGAGGTAACAGGGCAGCGACGACAAATTACAGGCCCATTAGGTTGACATGCATTCTCTGCAAAGTGATGAAAAGGATCATAAAGGGTGAACTGATGCATTTTTTTGGAAGTTCACGGCCTACTATCGAAATTCCAACGTGGGTTCCGGAATGGAAGATCCTGCAGGACAAACTTGCTGCAATCTGTCCAGAGCTGGACCCAAGCTCTCGCTCTCGACGACAGGCATGAGGTCCACATAGCCTTCATCGACTTCCAGAAGGCGTCGGACACTGTGCCACACCAGAGGCTCCTACATAAACTTAAAAAAATGGGGATCAGGGGCAACTTCCTTAAATGGATTGAAAACTTCCTTGTGAGTCGACACCAGGTTGTCTGCATCGGTCGGAGAAAATCAGACCCTGCTATCTTCGAGAGTTGTGTCCCCCAGGGTTCAGTACTGGGACCCATTTTGTTCCTTATCTACGTGGACGATGCTGCAAGAGCTTCAGACTGCGAAGTAGCAATGTTTGCTGACGACATGAAGATATGGAGTGTAATTGGGGGTCCTGCCGACGAAGACAGACTGCTGATGAACCTGAATCGGTTGGAGGAGTGGTGAAACCGTTGGTTCCTGCTGTTCAACGTTGCCAAATATAGCATACTTCGCCTAGGCAACACAGCCAGATCGACCAGCACAGCGGACTACTTTCTGGGCGGTGCAGCCTTAAAAGAGGTCAGGGCCAAAAGGGCCTCGGTGTGCTGACGACCAGTTCCCTAAAGCCATCCGCCCACTGCTCGAGAGTGGCAAAAACCGCAATGTCCGTACTGTACGCCATTAAGCGTGCGTTTATGGACTTTGAAGAAGATATTTTCTCAAAGGCATTCGGACCGTTCGTCCGGTCGCATTTAGAGTACGGCATACAAGCATGGAGACCGTGGGCGGTTGAGGATCAAAACTGCCACGTAAGAGTCCAGAGGAGAGCCACGAAGATGGTTAGGCGTCAAAGCTCCTTTTCTTATGCAACCCGCCTAGTAAATCTAAACCGCTTTCCTTCAAGTTACAGGCAACTTTGCGGGGATCTCTTGCAAGCCCTCCGCATTGTTAAGAGGTTGGACTGCAGTCTGGCCGTCGAGGACTTTTTGAATTTGCTACGACAATCAAACTCCGAGGACAACAGTTAAAACTGCGCACTCAGCAGGTAAGGCTGGTTGTGCGGAAGTTCTCCTTCTCTGTTCGAGTGGTCAAACTATGGAATGCCCTTCTCGCAGATGTTCTGATGTCACCATCTATACAAAGTTTTAAAAAGAATCTGGACATTTTTATGTTCCGAAATGACCAAGAGTGATGAGAAGTAGAGCTTACCCCTTGTAACTCGTTCTCTTTTTGTCCTACCATTAAGGGCGTGTTTGAACTATTTCAGCCCAGAACATTTATCTGTATACAGCACATTTTTGAAGTTGAAAATTGGGTACTCAAAGGCTTACGCCTATTTCCCTCAATAAACTGAACTGAACTGAGCCATCGCCTGTACTTTTCCAGTCGTTGATAATCTTTCTTCACTCGCGGTCGGCAAGCCTGAACTGCATACTCCTGGTCTGATACTTAAGGAGCTATCAAAGGAGCTGGCGAAGCCTCTTTCGACGCCCTTTGAGCTGTCAATGAGAACAGGAAGGCTGCCATCACAGTGGAAGACAGCTAACCTCGTTCCCTTACATAAAGGCGGTAGCAGGATGGCAGCAAGCTGTTTCAGGCCTATTAGCCTAACCTGCCTCTCGTGCAAAACGATGGAAGCTCTAGTAAAGAGTGCCATACAACAATTTTGTGAAGAAAATAACCTCTTGCAGGATTTCCAGCATGGCTTCCGGAGAAGACGTTCTTGCCTCTCAAATCTGCTAGCTTGTCTGGAGATCTGGACCAGGGCCCTAGAAGAGGGTTTTGAAGTTGATGTCGTGTACATCGATTTTCGCAAAGCCTTCGATACTGTCCCGCACCAACGCCTTCTTCACAAATTGAGCGCCATCGGCATCCGGGGAGATCTTCTGAACTGGATAGGGGCGTTTCTGGTTGGTCAGAAACAACGTGTTTGCATCGGTGATGATATGTCAGAATGGGTGAGCGTGACCAGTGGTGTGCCTCAAGGCTCAGTTCTGGGACCATTGCTATTCCTCCTTTATGTTAATGACAGCCTTCAGGAACTCGACTGTGACAAAATAATGTTTGCTGACGACGTTAAGCTCTGGCAAGTCATTAAGAGTCCTAACGACCAGAGATCCCTCCAAAACAATCTTCATCGACTGCAAGCGTGGTCGGAGAAATGGCTTCTAGACTTCAATGTGCAGAAGTGTGCCGTCCTCCATCTGCGTCCAACTAACTCTCATTCAAATCAGAGCCTGAGGACATATCATCTGAAAGATATAAGACTCCCCGCAGAATCTTCAAAGAAGGATCTCGGGGTTTGGATACAGAACAATTTGAAACCAACATTGCAGTGCCACAAGGCTGCAAAAAACGCAATGGGAGTGCTGCATGCAATCAAAAGGGCGTTCGTTACCTTTGACCAAGACCTTTTTGGGAGAGTTTACGGCACCTTCGTTCGGCCCCACTTAGAATATGGCATACAAGCATGGCGGCCATGGCTTGTAAAGGACAAAGCATGCCTCGAACGGGTGCAACGTAGGGCAACAAAGATGGTAAACGGTCTAAAAAACCAATCCTACACGGACAGACTGAATTGCCTTAATCTATTCCCTCTGTGTTACAGGCAGCAAAGAGGTGATCTAATCCTGGTTTACAAGATAATAAATGGCCTTGAGCATGGACTTAACTTTGAGGACATGTTTCAGTGGCACCTTTCACCCAATCTTCGTGATCACTCGATGAAGTTACGGACAACAATGTCCAGGCTGAACCTTCGTTCTGAATTTTTCACGCAAAGAGTAGTGGAGAAATGGAACGATCTCCCTCAGTCAGTCGTGGAGGCGACATCCCTGCAACTCTTCAAGAAACGCTTGGATGATTATTTGTGTCCCCTGTTTTCCCTCGACAGTCTGAATCTGAGCTAAACACCCCGGTTCCCCACATATTTTTTCTCTGTGACAATCCTACTCAAATGAATCAAGTACTATGTATATAGCGACCATTTTCATTGTTACTGTACAGTTATTTCTAACGAGTTGACATGTTATCAATAGGGTTTTCAAAGGCTTTGCCTATCATCCTTATCAAATAAACTGAATAAACTGAATAAACTGAGATCGGACGAATGCCTCATAGGTATTTTGGCAGATTTTGATTGATGCATGTTGACCTAACTTTGAAAAACTCGGCGCCGAGTCAGCGGCCTTCCTCTTATCCCAATTTCACAAAGTTTGTAGATAAGGCGTTTGTGTGGGACGCTGTCGAACTTCTTCTTGAGGTCCGTGTAGATGACATCGACCCTATCACCCTCGTCCAGTGCGCGAGCAGCTTAACAGTTTGTGAGAGGACCGACATGATTTCTAACGACACAGAGACAATTTGGCTGACTATAAGGGCACGGGGGTCTCCGTCCCTCGGAGTGGTAACTATCTACCGGCCCCCTCAGGTGGATCCGACTCAGATAATTGTCAACTGGAAAGCATCTAAGAGATCGCCAGCCGACATGACGTTGTTCTCATGGGGGATTTTAATGCACCCTGCATTCAGTGGTGCGATATGCATGTAAAGTGCTCGAAGAATGCCTTCGATTATCGTCTACTAAATACAACCCCAGAAGCTCTTTTCACGCAGCGTGCCTATCTCCAACTAGAGCACGTGGAGGACAACAGGCCAGTTGTCTGGACCTCGTCTTTACCAAAGATCCTGACAGTATAGACGAGGTATTCTACCCACCCCCTCTTAGCTGGGCACTCAAACACAACGAGTTAAGATTTGCAATACCATCTCCAACCCCACACGTGTGAGGAGTGGAGTCATTCAGGGTAGTGTACTCGGCCCGCTTTTATTTTGCCTTTTCGTTAATGATATACCCGATTTATTTCAGAATTGTAACCCTTTCATGTATGCCGATGATCTTAAATTTGCATACCGACATAAGCCAGCAGATCTTGACATCGTGCTTGAGCTCCTAAAGAGAGATCTACAGGCTTTCGCCCAGTGATGACGCACATGGCGCCTTTCTCTTTCTTGGCATAAGTGCTCAGTCATGATGGTTGGTGACGACAACCAACCTCAGCTAAATGTTGAAGGTCACTCCATAAATGTGCCCAGGGTTACTAAGGATCTGGGTTGTATCATACTTCAAGAGCCTCAATTAATCAGAGCACTGTGCATCGATAGTCTCCAAAGCACGTAGAACGACCGGGTTTATCCTCCGAAACTCTAAAACTAGGGAAATTAGAACGCGCCTTTACAACACGTATGTTAGGCCAGGTCTAGAATACTGTTCGTTTTCATTTAGCCTCATGCGCGCTACTAAGCGGAGAAAACAAAGAATCCATTGGAAGCTTTTTTACCAAGAGAATTTTAACCCCAGAACACCGACATTTGTCTTACCAAGAACGTTGCCGGCTTGCGGGCCTTAATCCTTTATGGTTCCTTAGATTACAAAAGGGACTATTTTTGCTATTTAAACTCTTATATAATCACACATTTAACCCACTCACTTCTTTAAGACATCATATCCACCCACAACGTAACAGTCACCGTGAGGTCCTCTTATTTCTGCCTCTGGCACGTGCTGTTAAATATCGTCGGTTCTACTCTGTAAATGCAATTGCTATTTGGAATAAACTACCAATGAGTGTGAAAACTCTGCAAAATTATCCTTCATTTAAGAGAACTATTGCTCGCTTATTTCATTCACAAAAGCTTCCTCAAATTTTGGGTTCTGAATCCACTGATCGACTCAACCGTAGCGATGGCCGGTCTCACCAGCTGTTCCTCAACGCCTCTACTGTGACTATCCCCAACTTCATGCAAGGAATTGACGTCCGATAATCTCCGATACCGTGTAACCCCCTCCCCCCTTTCTTGACGGTCGAAAATCTATCACCAGCAGTTTTTTTCTTCTGAACCCTCCAAACCATAAATCCCCCATTAACTATATTTTTATTCCTCAGGAGTTTTTTTTTTCACTGCCGTCCTCGGTCGCGCTCCCCACCAACACCACGACTGGTTCGACAACAACGACGCTGCCATCAGCAATCTGCTCGCCGAAAGGAACCGCATACACAGAGCCTACGTAGACCACCCCACTGATGCCACCAAAGATGTCTTCTACCGCAGTCGCCGCCAGCTTCAGCAACGACTGCGCGAGATGCAGGACGCCTGGACTTCTCGCAAAGCTGAGGAGATCTAAGGCTACGCAGACCGCAACGAATGGAATAGCTTCTTCTCTGCGATCAAAGCTGTCTACTGTCCGCCGACGAAGGGCACTGCTCCTCTCCTCAGCGCCGACGATAGGACTCTCCTTACTGAGAAGACGCAAATTCTACAGAGATGGGCCGAGCATTTCCAAGGCGTCCTCAACCGCCCCTCCGCCATCTCCGACGTCGCCATCGCCCGTTTGCCGCAAGTGGAGACAATCGTGGACCTCTATCTCCCGCCATCTCTCCAGGAAATCATCAAGGCCGTGCAGCAGCTCTCCAGCGGGACTGCACCCGGATCGGACGCAATCCCTGCTGACGTCTACAAGCACGGAGGTCCCCTACTGATGGATCACCTGACTGCGCTCTTCCAGGAGATGTGGCGCCAAGGTAAAGTCCCACAAGATTTCAAAGACGCAACCATCGTGCATCTCCACAAGCGAAAAGAAAACCGCCATGTCTGCGACAATCGCCGTGGCATCTCCTTGCTGAACATCGCCGGGAAGATCTTCGCTCGCATCCTTCTCAACCGCCCCGATGATCGTCTGCAACAGGGCCTTTCTGCCGGAAAGCCAATGCGACTTCCGTAGTCATCGCGGGACCACGGATATGTTTTTCGCCGCCCGTCAACTTCAGGAGAAGTGTCAGAAGATGCGGGCCCACCTGTATTCCACCTTCGTGGACCTGACGAAAGCCTTCTACACGGTGAATCGTGAAGGACCGTGGACGATCATGCAGAAATTCGGCTGTTCGGAACGATTCACTCAGATGGTACGTCAGCTGCACGACGGTATGATGGCGCGAGTCACGGACAACGAAGCTGTCTCAGAGGCATTCGCAGTGACCAACGCAAAGCAGCAGGGATGCGTGCTGGCGCCTACCCTATTTAGTCTTATGCTTTCTGCCATGCTGATGGACGCCTACCGTGATGAACGCCCCGGGATCCGCATCGCCTACATGACGGACGGTCACCTTCTGAAGCAACGGCGGATGCACTTCCAATCCCGCGTCTCCACAACCACCGTTCACGATCTTCTCTTCGCCAACGACTGCGCCCTGAATACCACCTCGGTAGAGGAGATGCAACGGAGCATGGATCTGTTCTCTGCCGCCTGCGAGAATTTCGGTCTGGTCATTAACACGCAGAAGACGGTGGTCATGCATCAACCGCCACCCAACACAGCCACTCCTCCCAACGCGCCGCAAATCAGCGTGAACGGAACGCAACTGCAAGTGGTGGAGTACTTCCCGTACCTGGGCAGCACCCTCTCCCTTAACGCCAAAATCGATGACGAAGTCGCCAACAGGATCTCGAAAGCTAGTCAAGCCTTCGGCCGCCTCCAAAGCACAGTCTGGAATCGTCACGGTCTCCAACTGAGCACGAAGCTGAAGATGTACAAGGCCGTCATCCTGCCGACGCTGCTGTATGGAGCGGAGACTTGGACAGTATACACAAAGCAGGCACGTCGACTGAAGCACTTTCATCTTAGTTGTCTCTGTCGCATCGTGAAGCTGAACTGGCAGGATCGATTCCCCGACACGGAAGTACCGGAACGAACGGGAATCCTCAGCATCTACGCCATACTGAGACAAATGCAGCTGCTGTTGAGCGGCCAACTGGTGCGCATGGACGACTAGCGACTACCCAAAAGACTCTTCTACGGAAACGTCGCCACTGGCTCTCGCCGCGAAGGAGGTCAAAGTAGTCGATACAAGGATACTCTGAAGTCCTACCTGAAGCATCTGCATATTAACCCGAAAAATTGGGAAGAGCTCGCCCTCGACCGCCGACCTGGAGGAGGAAAGTGAAGACAGGCGCTGCGATATATGAGGTCAACCCAATCGCCGCTGCCAAAGTGAAATGCGACGCGCGCAAATCACAGCCACGCACGGTCCGAAACGCCGAGGAACAACCGTTCCCAACGTGTCCTCGGTGTTAACGGACATTCCGGGCACGAATTGGACTCATTGGACACCTTCGGACAAATTGCACCTCCCATACCGCACTAACCGCCGTCCCCCCGCCCGCCTCTTCCTCATCCTCTCCGCCGCCAACTAAATATGACAATTCTTCTGAACCACCACTTCCGA